>JANJGN010000006.1:187095335-187220335 GCA_026770705.1 Isurus oxyrinchus | reverse complement strand
TGTAGTGCCCCATCCTCCTACCTCCTCCCACACCCCATATTCCCTTGAAGAAAGTGTGTGGGGTATTAATGAACACAGGCTGGCCTCTCACAGATCACATTAATGGAGCTCAGAGAAGAGCCATCCCTCCAGTTATTTTCTTCATTCATTCACGGGATGTGGTCGTCACTGGCTGGGCCAGCATTTATTTCCCATCCCTAATTGAGAAGGTGGTGGTGAGCTGCCTTCTTGAACCGCTGCAGTCCATGTGATGTAGGTACACCCACAGTGCTGTTAGGGAGGGAGTTCCAGGATTTTGACCCAGCAACAGTGAAGGAACGGCGATATATTTCCAAGTCAGGATGGTGTGTGACTTGGAGGGGAACTTCCAGGTGGTGGTGTTCCCACCTATCTGCTGCCCTTGTCCTCCTAGATGGTCGTGGGTTTGGAAGGGGCTGCCGAAGGATCCTTGGTGAATTCCTGCAATGCATCTTGTAGATGGCGCACACTGCTGCTATTGTGCGCCGGTGGTGGAGGGAGTGAATGTTTGTGGAAGTGGTGTCAATAAAGCGGGTTGCTTTGTCCTGGACAGTGTCGAGCTTCTTGAGTGTTGTGGGAGCTGCACTCATCCAGGCAAGTGAGGAGTATTCCATCACACTCCTGACTTGTGCCTTGCAGATGGTGGACAGGCTTTGGGGAGTCAGGAGATGAGTGACTCATCGCATGACTCCTAGTCTTTGACTTGCTCTTGTAGCCAAAGGATGTATATGGCTAGTCCACTTTAGTTTCTGGTCAATGGTAACCCCCAGAATGTTGAAAGTGGGGGTTCAGTGATGGTAATGCCAGTGAACATCAAGGGATGATGATTATATTCTCTCTTATTGGAACTTGTCATTGCCTGACACTTGTGTGGTGTGAATGTTACTTGCCACTTGTCAGCCCAAGTCTGGATATTGTCCAGGTCTTGCTGCATTTGGACATGGACTGCTTCAGTATCTGAATCGTAAATGGTGCTGAACATTGTGCAATCATCAGCAAATATCCCCGCTCCTTGCTTGTGCGCTCTCGCTCATGCTCGCTGCAGTACTGTGCAGTTTGATTGGTTTGTTTCTGTCTCTGTAGCACCTCAGGCGATCCTCACAGTCAGACACACGGCCTGAGGGAGAATTGGGCCTTCGCTGTATCAACGAACTCCGGAGGTTTGGAGTGCCCACAACCGACGATTCAGCAAAATATGAATACGCTCTCCTTCAGAATGGCAAATACGGTAAACACACAGGCAGAGATTCCCTTCCGCCCCGGAATCTGGGTCTCAGACAAGGGTTCAGCTCTTCAAACTGGGGCACAGGAGATTGGAATGAAAAGATTAATTTGATTCAAAATGAGAAGATTATGTACAGAGTAAAGCCCCCTCTGCGCAATCCCCGTTAAACACTCCCAGGAGAGGTACAGCACAGGGTTAGATACAGAGTAAAGCTCCCTCTGCACTATCCCCACTAAACACTCCCAGGAACGGTACAGCACGGGGTTAGATACAGTGTAAAGCGCCCTCTACACTGTCCCCATCAAAAACTCCCAGGGCAGGTACAGCACAGGGTTAGATACAGAGTAAAGCTCCCTCTACACTGTCCCCATCAAATACTCCCAGGACATGTACAGCATGGGGTTAGATACATAATAAAGCTCCCTCTACACTGTCCCCATCAAACAGACCCAGGACAGGTACAGCACGGGGTTAGATACACAGTAAAGCTCCCTCGACACAGTCCCCATCAAACACTCGCAGGACAGATACAGCACAGAGTTAAATACAGAGTAAATCTCCCTCTACACTGTCCCCAACAAATGCTCTCAGGACAGGTACAGCACGGGGTTAGATACAGATTAAAGCTCTTTCTACACTGTCCCCATCAAACACTCCCAGGACAGGTACAGCATGGGATTAGATACAGAATAAAGCTCTCTCTGCGATGTCCCCATCAAACACTCGCAGGATAGGTACAGCACACTGTTAGATACAGAGTAAAACTCCCTCTACACCGTCCCCGTTAAACACTCCCAGGACAGGTACAGCACGGGATTAGATACAGAGTAAAGCTCCCTCTGCACTATCCCCATTAAACACTCCCAGGACAGGTACAGCACAGGGTTAGATACAGAGTAAAGCTCCCTCTACACTGTCCCCATCAAACACTCGCGGGATAGGTACAGCACACTGTTAGATACAGAGTAAAACTCCCTCTACACTGTCCATGTCAAACACTCCCAGGGCAGGTACAGCATGGGGTTAGATACACAGTAAAGCTCCCTCTGTGACATCCCCATTAAACACTCGCAGGACAGGTACGGCACAGGGTTAGATACAGAATAAAGCTCCCTCTGCGCTGTCCCCATCAAACACTCGCAGGAAAGGTACAGCACGGGATTAGATACAGAGTAAAGCTCACTGTACACTATCCCCATCAAACACTCCCAGGACAGGCACAGCACGGGGTTAGATACAGAGCAAATCTCCCTCTACACTGTTCCCAACAAACACTCCCAGCACAGGTACAGAACGGGGTTAGATACAGAATAAAGCTCCCTCTACACCGTCCCTATCAAACACTCCCAGGACAGGTGCAGCACGGGGTTAGATACAGAATAAATCTCACTCTACACCGTGCCTATCAAACACTCCCAGGACAGGTACAGCACAGGCTTACAGACAGACTAAAGCTCCCTCTACACTGTCCCCATTAAACACTCCCAGGACAGGTACAGCACACGGTTAGATACAGAGTAAAGCTCCCTCTACACTGTCCCCATCAAACACTCCCAGGACAGGTACAGCACGGGGTTAGATACAGAGTAAAGCTCCCTCTACACTGTCCCCATCAAACACTCCCAGGGCAGGTACAGCATGGGGTTAGATACAAAGTAAAGCTCCCTCTACACTGTCCCCATCAAACACTCCCAGGACAGGTACAGCACAGGGTTAGGTACAGCATAAAGCTCCCTCTGCGCTGTCCCCATCAAATACTCCCAGGACAGGTACAGAACGGGATTAGATACAGCGTAAAGCTCCCTCTGCACTATCCCCATTAAACAATCCCAGGACAGGTACAGCACGGGGTTAGATACACAGTAAAGCTCCCTCTGTGACATCCCCATTAAACACTCGCAGGGCAGGTACAGCACAGGGTTAGATACAGAATAAATCTCCCTCTGCGCTGTCCCCATCAAACACTCGCAGGACAGGTACAGCACGGGGTTAGATACAGAGCAAATCTCCCTCTACACTGTCCCCATCAAACACTCCCAGGACAGGTACAGCACGGGGTTAGATACAGAGTAAAGCTCCCTCTACACTGTCCCCATCAAACACTCACAGGGCAGGTACAGCACACTGTTAGATACAGAGTAAAGCTCCCTCTACACTGTCCCCATCAAATACTCCCAGGACAGGTACAGCACAGGGTTAGCTACAGCATAAAGCTCCCTCTGCGCTGTCCCCATCAAACACTCGCAAGACTGGTACAGCACGGGGTTAGATATAGAGTAAAGCTCCTGCTACCCTGTCCCTATCAAACACTCCCAGGACAGGTACAGCATGTGGTTAGATATAAAGAAAATCTCTCTCTCTACATTGTCCCCATTTAACACTCCCAGGACAGGTACAGCACGGGATTAGATACAGAGAAAATCTCTCTCTCTACACTGTCCCCATCAAACACTCCCAGGACAGGTACAGCACGGGGTTAGATACAGAGTAAAGCTCCCTCTGCGCTGTCCCCATCAAACACTCCCAGGACAGGTACAGCACGGGATTAGATACAGAGTAAAGCTCCTCTACACTGTCCCCCTCAAACACTCCCAGGACAGGTACAGCATGTGGTTAGATACAGAGAAAATCTCGCTCTCTATACTGTCCCCAATAAACACTCCCAGGACAGATACAGCACGGGGTTAGATACAGAGTAAAGCGCCCTCTATACTGTCCCCATCAAACACTCGCAGGACAGGTACAACACGGGGTTAGATACAGAGTAAAACTCCCTCTGCGCTGTCCCCATCAAACACTCGCAGGACAGGTACAGCACGGGGTTAGATACAGAGTAAAGCTGACACTACACTATCCCCATCAAACACTCCCAGGACAGGTACAGCACAGGGTTAGATACAGGGTAAAGCTCCCTCTGCGCTGTCCCCATCAAACACTCCCAGGACAGGTTACAGCACAGGGTTAGATACAGAATAAAGCTCCCTCAGTGCTGTCCCCATCAAACACCCCAGGACAGCTACAGCACAGGGTTAGATGCAGAGTAAAGCTCCTCTACAGTGTCCCCATCAAACACTCCCAGGACAGGTAAAGCATGTGGTTAGATACAGAGAAAATCTCTCTCTCTACACTGTCCCCATCAAACACTCCCAGGACAGGTACAGCATGTGGTTCGATACAGAGAAAATCTCTCTCTCTACACTGTCCCCATTAAACACTCCCAGGACAGGTACAGCACGGGGTTAGATACAGAGTAAAGCTACCTCTACTCTGTCCCCATCAAACACTCCCAGGAGAGGTACAATACGGGGTTAGAAACATAATAAAGCTCCCTCTACACCGTCCCCGTTAAACTCTCACAGGACAGGTACAGCACGGGATTAGATACAGAGTAAAGCTCCCTCTGCACTATCCCCATTAAACACTCCCAGGACAGGTACAGCACAGGGTTAGATATAGAGTAAAGCTCCTGCTACACTGTCCCTATCAAACACTCCCCAGACAGGTACAGCATGTGGTAAGGTACAAAGAAAACCTCTCTCTCTACACTGTCCCCATCAAACACTCCCAGGACAGGTACAGCACGGGGTTAGATACAGAGTAAAGCTACCTCTACACTGTCCCCATCAAACACTCCCAGGGCAGGCACAGCACGGGGTTAGATACAGAGCAAATCTCCCTCTTCACTGTCCCCATCAAACACTCCCAGGAGAGGTACAGCACGGGGTTAGAAACAGAATAAAGCTCTCTCTACACCGTCCCCGTTAAACTCTCCCAGGACAGGTGCAGCATGTGGTTAGATACAAAGAAAATCTCTCTCTCTATACTGTCCCCATCAAACACTCCCAGGACAGGTACAGCACGGGATTAGATACAGAATAAATCTCTGTCTGCGATGTCCCCATCAAACACTCGCAGGATAGCTACAGCACGCTGTTAGATACAGAGTAAAACTCCATCTACACCCTCCCCGTTAAACACTCCCAGGACAGGTACAGCACGGGATTAGATACAGAGTAAAGCTCCCTCTGCACTATTCCCATTAAACACCCCCAGGACAGGTACAGCAAGGGGTTAGATACAGAGTAAAGCGCCCTCTACACTGTCCCCATCAAACACTCGCAGGATAGGTACAGCATGTGGTTAGATACGCAGTAAAGCTCCCTCTGTGACATCCCCATTAAACACTCGCAGGACCGGTACAGCACAGGGTTAGATACAGAATAAAGTTCCCTCTGCGCTGTCCCCATCAAACACTCGCAGGACAGTTACAGCACGGGATTAGATACAGAGTAAAGCTCACTGTACCCTATACCCATCAAACACTCCCAGGACAGGTACAGCACGGGGTTAGATACAGAATAAATCTCCCTCTACACCGTCCCTGTCAAACACTCCCAGGACAGGTACAGCACGGGGTTAGATATATAGTAAAGCTCCCTCTACACTGTCCCCATCAAACACTCACAGGGCAGGTACAGCACACTGTTAGATACAGAGTAAAGCTCCCTCTACACTGTCCCTATCAAACACTCCCAGGACAGGTACAGCACAGGATTAGGTACAGCATAAAGCTCCCTCTGCGCTGTCCCCATCAAACAATCGCAGGACTGGTACAGAACGGGGATTGATACAGAGTAAAACTCCCTCTACACCGTTCCCGTTAAACACTCCCGGGACAGGTACAGCACAGGGTTAGATACAGAGTAAAGCGCCCTCTACACTGTCCCCATTAAACACTCGCAGGATAGGTACAGCACACTGTTAGATACAGAGTAAAACTCTTTCTACACTGTCCACATCAAAAACTCCCAGGACAGGTACAGCATGTGGTTAGGTACAAAGAAAACCTCTCTGTCTACACTGTCCCCATCAAACACTCCCAGGACAGGTGCAGCACGGGATTAGATACAGAGTAAAGCTCCTCTATACTGTCCCCATCAAACGCTCCCTGGACAGGTACAGCATGTGGTTAGATACAGAGAAAATCTCTCTCTCTACACTGTCCCCATTAAACACTTCCAGGACAGGTACAGCACTGGGTTAGATACAGTGCAAAGCTTCCTCTACACAGTCCCCATCAAACACTCCCAGGGCAGGTACAGCACGGGGTTAGATACAGAGTAAAGCTCCCTCTACACTGTCCCCATCAAACACTCCCAGGACAGGTATAGCACAGGATTAGGTACAGCATAAAGCTCCTTCTGCGCTGTCCCCATCAAACACTCGCAGGACTGGTACAGCACGGGGTTAGATATAGAGTAAAGCTCCTGCTACCCTGTCCCTATCAAACACTCCCAGGACAGCTACAGCATGGGATTAGATACAGAGTAAAGCTCCCCTCTGCGCTGTCCCCATCAAACACTCCCAGGACATGTACAGCACGGGATTAGATACAGAGTAAAGCTCCTCTACACTGTCCCTATCAAACACTCCCCGGACAGGTACAGCATGTGGTACGATACAGAGAAAATCTCTCTCTCTACACTGTCCCCATTAAACACTCCCAGGACAGGTACAGCACAGGGTTAAATACAGAGTAAAGTTCCCTCTACTCTGTCCCCATCAAACACTCCCAGGACAGGCACAGCACGGGGTTAGATACAGAGCAAATCTCCCTCTACACTGTCCCTATCAAACACTCCCAGGACAGGTACAGCACAGGCTTAGATACAGAGTAAAGCTCCCTCTACACTATCCGCATTAAACACTCCCAGGACAGGTACAGCACGGGGTTAGGTATATAGTAAAGCTCCCTCTACTCTGTCCCCATCAAACACTCACAGGGCAGGTACAGCACGGGGTTAGATACAGAGTAAAGCTCCCTCTACACTGTCCCCATCAAACACTCCCAGGAGAGGTACAGCACGCGGTTAGAAACAGAATAAAGCTCCCTCTACACCGTCCCCGTTAAACTCTCCCAGGACAGGTACAGCACGGGATTAGATACAGACTAAAGCTCCCTCTGCACTATCCCCATTGAACACTCCCAGGACAGGTACAACACAGGGTTAGATACAGAGTAAAGCTCCCTCTGCGCTGTCCCCATTAAACACTCCCAGGACAGGTACAGCACAGGGTTAGATACAGAATAAATCTCTCTCTGCGATGTCCCCATTAAACACTCCCAGGACAGGTACAGCACAGGGTTAGATACAGAGTAAAGCGCCCTCTATACTGTCCCCATCAAACACTCGCAGGATAGGTACAGCACACTGTTAGATACAGAGTAAAACTCCCTCTACACTGTCCACATCAAACACTCCCAGGGCAGGTACAGCATGGGGTTAGATACACAGTAAAGCTCCCTCTGTGACGTCCCCATTAAACACTCGCAGTACAGTTACAGCACGGGATTAGATACAGAGTAAAGCTCACTGTACACTATACCCATCAAACACTCCCAGGACAGGCACAGCACGGGGTTAGATGCAGAGCAAATCTCCCTCTACACTGTCCCCATCAAACACTCCCAGGACAGGTACAGCACGGGGTTAGATACAGAATAAAGCTCCCTCTACACCGTCCCCATCAAACACTCACAGGGCAGGTACAGCACAGGGTTAGATACAGAGTAAAGCGCCCTCTACACTGTCCCCATCAAACACTCGCAGGATAGGTACAGCACACTGTTAGATACAGAGTAAAACTCCCTCTACACTGTCCACATCAATCACTCCCAGGGCAGTTACAGCATGGGGTTAGATACACAGTAAAGCTCCCTCTGTGACATCCCCATTAAACACTCGCAGGGCAGGTACAGCACAGGGTTAGTTACAGAATAAAGCTCCCTCTGCGCTGTCCTCATCAAACACTCGCAGGACAGGTACAGCACGGGATGAGATACAGAGTAAAGCTCACTGTACGCTATCCCCATCAAACACTCCCAGGACAGGCACAGCATGGGGTTAGATACAGAGCAAATCTCCCTCTACACTGTCCCCATCAAACACTCCCAGGGCAGGTACAGCACGGGTTTAGATACAGAATAAAGCTCCCTCTACACCGTCCCTATCAAACACTCCCAGGACATGTACAGCACAGGGTTAGATACAGAGTAAAGCTCCCTCTACACTGTCCCCATCAAACACTCCCAGGACAGGTACAGCACAGTTTTGGGTACAGCATAAAGCTCCCTCTGCGCTGTCCCCATCAAACACTCGCAGGACTGGTACAGCACGGGGTTAGATATAGAGTAAAGCTCCTGCTACCCTGTCCCTATCAAACATTCCCAGGACAGGTACAGCATGTGGTTAGATACAAAGAAAATCTCTCTCTCTACATTTTCCCCATTTAAAACTCCCAGGACAGCTACAGCACGGGATTAGATACAGAGTAAAGCTCCCTCTGCGCTGTCCCCGTCAAACACTCCCAGGACATGTACAGCATGGGATTAGCTACAGAGTAAAGCTCCTCTACACTGTCCCCATCAAACACTCCCAGGACAGGTACAGCATGTGGTTCGATACAGAGAAAATCTCTCTCTCTACACTGTCCCCATTAAACACTCCCAGGACAGGTACAGCACGGAGTTAGATACAGAGTAAAGTTCCCTCTACTCTGTCCCCATCGAACACTCCCAGGACAGGCACAGCACGGGGTTAGATACAGAGCAAATCTCCCTCTACACTGTCCCTATCAAACACTCCCAGGACAGGTACAGCACAGGCTTAGATACAGAGTAAAGCTCCCTCTACACTATCCGCATTAAACACTCCCAGGACAGGTACAGCACGGGGTTAGGTATATAGTAAAGCTCCCTCTACTCTGTCCCCATCAAACACTCACAGGGCAGGTACAGCACACTGTTAGATACAGAGTAAAGCACCCTCTACACTGTCCCCATCAAACACTCCCAGGAGAGGTACAGCACGTGGTTAGAAACAGAATAAAGCTCCCTCTACACCGTCCCCGTTAAACTCTCCCAGGACAGGTACAGCACGGGATTAGATACAGAGTAAAGCTCCCTCTGCGCTGTCCCCATTAAACACTCCCAGGACAGGTACAGCACAGGGTTAGATATAGCGTAAAGCTCCTGCTACACTGTCCCTATCAAACACTCCCCGGACAGGTACAGCATGTGGTAAGGTACAAAGAAAACCTCTCTCTCTACACTGTCCCCATCAAACACTCCGAGGACAGGTACAGCACGGGGTTAGATACAGAATAAATCTCTCTCTGCGATGTCCCCATTAAACACTCCCAGGACAGGTACAGCACAGGGTTAGATACAGAGTAAAGCGCCCTCTATACTGTCCCCATCAAACACTCGCAGGATAGGTACAGCACACTGTTAGATACAGAGTAAAACTCCCTCTACACTGTCCACATCAAACACTCCCAGGGCAAGTACAGCATGGGGTTAGATACACAGTAAAGCTCCCTCTGTGACATACCCATTAAACACTCGCAGGACAGGTACAGCACAGGGTTAGATACAGAATAAATCTCCCTCTACACCGTCCCTATCAAACACTCCCAGGACAGGTTCAGCACAGGCTTAGATACAGAGTAAAGCTCCCTCTACACTGTCCCTGTCAAACACTCCCAGGACAGGTACAGCACGGGGTTAGATATATAGTAAAGCTCCCTCTACACTGTCCCCATCAAACACTCACAGGGCAGGTACAGCACACTGTTAGATACAGAGTAAAGCTCCCTCTACACTGTCCCTATCAAACACTCCCAGGACAGGTACAGCACAGGATTAGGTACAGCATAAAGCTCCCTCTGCGCTGTCCCCATCAAACAATCGCAGGACTGGTACAGAACGGGGATTGATACAGAGTAAAACTCCCTCTACACCGTTCCCGTTAAACACTCCCGGGACAGGTACAGCACGGGATTAGATACAGAGTAAAGCTCCCTCTGCACTATCCCCATTAAACACTCCCAGGACAGGTACAGCACAGGGTTAGATACAGAGTAAAGCGCCCTCTACACTGTCCCCATTAAACACTCGCAGGATAGGTACAGCACACTGTTAGATACAGAGTAAAACTCTTTCTACACTGTCCACATCAAAAACTCCCAGGACAGGTACAGCATGTGGTTAGGTACAAAGAAAACCTCTCTGTCTACACTGTCCCCATCAAACACTCCCAGGACAGGTGCAGCACGGGATTAGATACAGAGTAAAGCTCCTCTATACTGTCCCCCTCAAACACTCCCTGGACAGGTACAGCATGTGGTTAGATACAGAGAAAATCTCTCTCTCTACACTGTCCCCATTAAACACTTCCAGGACAGGTACAGCACTGGGTTAGATACAGTGCAAAGCTTCCTCTACACAGTCCCCATCAAACACTCCCAGGGCAGGTACAGCACGGGGTTAGATACAGAGTAAAGCTCCCTCTACACTGTCCCCATCAAACACTCCCAGGACAGGTATAGCACAGGATTAGGTACAGCATAAAGCTCCTTCTGCGCTGTCCCCATCAAACACTCGCAGGACTGGTACAGCACGGGGTTAGATATAGAGTAAAGCTCCTGCTACCCTGTCCCTATCAAACACTCCCAGGACAGCTACAGCATGGGATTAGATACAGAGTAAAGCTCCCCTCTGCGCTGTCCCCATCAAACACTCCCAGGACATGTACAGCACGGGATTAGATACAGAGTAAAGCTCCTCTACACTGTCCCTATCAAACACTCCCCGGACAGGTACAGCATGTGGTACGATACAGAGAAAATCTCTCTCTCTACACTGTCCCCATTAAACACTCCCAGGACAGGTACAGCACGGGGTTAAATACAGAGTAAAGTTCCCTCTACTCTGTCCCCATCAAACACTCCCAGGACAGGCACAGCACGGGGTTAGATACAGAGCAAATCTCCCTCTACACTGTCCCTATCAAACACTCCCAGGACAGGTACAGCACAGGCTTAGATACAGAGTAAAGCTCCCTCTACACTATCCGCATTAAACACTCCCAGGACAGGTACAGCACGGGGTTAGGTATATAGTAAAGCTCCCTCTACTCTGTCCCCATCAAACACTCACAGGGCAGGTACAGCACGGGGTTAGATACAGAGTAAAGCTCCCTCTACACTGTCCCCATCAAACACTCCCAGGAGAGGTACAGCACGCGGTTAGAAACAGAATAAAGCTCCCTCTACACCGTCCCCGTTAAACTCTCCCAGGACAGGTACAGCACGGGATTAGATACAGACTAAAGCTCCCTCTGCACTATCCCCATTGAACACTCCCAGGACAGGTACAACACAGGGTTAGATACAGAGTAAAGCTCCCTCTGCGCTGTCCCCATTAAACACTCCCAGGACAGGTACAGCACAGGGTTAGATATAGAGTAAAGCTCCTGCTACACTGTCCCTATCAAACACTCCCCGGACAGGTACAGCATGTGGTAAGGTACAAAGAAAACCTCTCTCTCTACACTGTCCCCATCAAACACTCCGAGGACAGGTACAGCACGGGGTTAGATACAGAATAAATCTCTCTCTGCGATGTCCCCATTAAACACTCCCAGGACAGGTACAGCACAGGGTTAGGTACAGAGTAAAGCGCCCTCTATACTGTCCCCATCAAACACTCGCAGGATAGGTACAGCACACTGTTAGATACAGAGTAAAACTCCCTCTACACTGTCCACATCAAACACTCCCAGGGCAGGTACAGCATTGGGTTAGATACACAGTAAAGCTCCCTCTGTGACGTCCCCATTAAACACTCGCAGTACAGTTACAGCACGGGATTAGATACAGAGTAAAGCTCACTGTACACTATACCCATCAAACACTCCCAGGACAGGCACAGCACGGGGTTAGATGCAGAGCAAATCTCCCTCTACACTGTCCCCATCAAACACTCCCAGGACAGGTACAGCACGGGGTTAGATACAGAATAAAGCTCCCTCTACACCGTCCCTATCAAACACTCCCAGGACAGGTACAGCACAGGCTTCGATACAGAGTAAAGCTCCCTCTACACTATCCGCATTAAACACTCCCAAGACAGGTACAGCACGGGGTTAGGTATATAGTAAACCTCCCTCTACACTGTCCCCATCAAACACTCACAGGGCAGGTACAGCACACTGTTAGATACAGAGTAAAGCTCCCTCTACACTGTCCCCATCAAACACTCCCAGGAGAGGTACAGCACGCGTTTAGAAACAGAATAAAGCTCCCTCTGCACTATCCCCATGAAACACTCTCAGGACAGGTACAGCACAGGGTTAGATACAGAGTAAAGCGCCCTCTACACTGTCCCCATCAAACACTTGCAGGATAGGTACAGCACACTGTTAGATACAGAGTAAAACTCCCTCTACACTGTCCACATCAATCACTCCCAGGGCAGGTACAGCATGGGGTTAGATACACAGTAAAGCTCCCTCTGTGACATCCCCATTAAACACTCGCAGGGCAGGTACAGCACAGGGTTAGTTACAGAATAAAGCTCCCTCTGCGCTGTCCTCATCAAACACTCGCAGGACAGGTACAGCACGGGATGAGATACAGAGTAAAGCTCACTGTACGCTATCCCCATCAAACACTCCCAGGACAGGCACAGCATGGGGTTAGATACAGAGCAAATCTCTCTCGACTCTGTCCCCATCAAACACTCCCAGGGCAGGTACAGCACGGGTTTAGATACAGAATAAAGCTCCATCTACACCGTCCCTATCAAACACTCCCAGGACATGTACAGCACAGGGTTAGATACAGAGTAAAGCTCCCTCTACACTGTCCCCATCAAACATTCCCAGGACAGGTACAGCATGTGGTTAGATACAAAGAAAATCTCTCTCTCTACATTTTCCCCATTTAAAACTCCCAGGACAGCTACAGCACGGGATTAGATACAGAGTAAAGCTCCCTCTGCGCTGTCCCCGTCAAACACTCCCAGGACATGTACAGCATGGGATTAGCTACAGAGTAAAGCTCCTCTACACTGTCCCCATCAAACACTCCCAGGACAGGTACAGCATGTGGTTCGATACAGAGAAAATCTCTCTCTCTACACTGTCCCCATTAAACACTCCCAGGACAGGTACAGCACGGAGTTAGATACAGAGTAAAGTTCCCTCTACTCTGTCCCCATCGAACACTCCCAGGACAGGCACAGCACGGGGTTAGATACAGAGCAAATCTCCCTCTACACTGTCCCTATCAAACACTCCCAGGACAGGTACAGCACAGGCTTAGATACAGAGTAAAGCTCCCTCTACACTATCCGCATTAAACACTCCCAGGACAGGTACAGCACGGGGTTAATTATATAGTAAAGCTCCCTCTACTCTGTCCCCATCAAACACTCACAGGGCAGGTACAGCACACTGTTAGATACAGTGTAAAGCGCCCTCTACACTGTCCCCATCAAACACTCCCAGGAGAGGTACAGCACGTGGTTAGAAACAGAATAAAGCTCCCTCTACACCGTCCCCGTTAAACTCTCCCAGGACAGGTACAGCACGGGATTAGATACAGAGTAAAGCTCCCTCTGCGCTGTCCCCATTAAACACTCCCAGGACAGGTACAGCACAGGGTTAGATATAGCGTAAAGCTCCTGCTACACTGTCCCTATCAAACACTCCCCGGACAGGTACAGCATGTGGTAAGGTACAAAGAAAACCTCTCTCTCTACACTGTCCCCATCAAACACTCCCAGTACAGGTGCAGCACGGGATTAGATACAGAGTAAAGCTCCTCTACACTTTTCCCATCAAGCACTCCCTGGACAGGTACAGCATGTGGTTAGATACAAAGAAAATCTCTCTCTCTACACTGTCCCCATCAAACACTCCGAGGACAGGTACAGCACGGGGTTAGATACAGAATAAATCTCTCTCTGCGATGTCCCCATTAAACACTCCCAGGACAGGTACAGCACAGGGTTAGATACAGAGTAAAGCGCCCTCTATACTGTCCCCATCAAACACTCGCAGGATAGGTACAGCACACTGTTAGATACAGAGTAAAACTCCCTCTACACTGTCCACATCAAACACTCCCAGGGCAAGTACAGCATGGGGTTAGATACACAGTAAAGCTCCCTCTGTGACATACCCATTAAACACTCGCAGGACAGGTACAGCACAGGGTTAGATACAGAATAAAGCTCCCTCTGCACTGTCCCCATCAAACATTCCTAGGACAGGTACAGCACAGGGTTAGATACAGAATAAAGCTCCCTCTGCGCTGTCCCTATCAAACACCCCAGGACAGGTACAACACGGGGTTAGATACAGAGTAAAACTCCCTCTGCGCTGTCCCCGTCAAACACTCCCAGGCCATGTACAGCACGGGATTAGCTACAGAGTAAAATTCCTCTACACTGTCCCCATCAAACACTCCCAGGACAGGTACAGCATGTGGTTCGATACAGAGAAAATCTCTCTCTCTACACTGTCCCTATTAAACACTCCCAGGACAGGTACAGCACGGGGTTAGATACAGAGTAAAGTTCCCTCTACTCTGTCCCCATCAAACACTCCCAGGACAGGCACAGCACGGGGTTAGATACAGAGCAAATCTCCCTCTTCACTGTCCCCATCAAACACTCCCAGGAGAGGTACAGCACGGGGTTAGAAACAGAATAAAGCTCCCTCTACACCGTGCCCGTTAAACTCTCCCAGGACAGGTACAGCACGGGATTAGATACAGAGTAAAGCTCCCTCTGCACTATCCCCATTAAACACTCCCAGGACAGGTACAACACAGGGTTAGATACAGAGTAAAGCTCCCTCTGCGCTGTCCCCATTAAACACTCCCAGGACAGGTACAGCACAGGGTTAGATATAGAGTAAAGCTCCTGCTACACTGTCCCTATCATACACTCCCCGGACAGATACAGCATGTGGTTAGATACAGAGAAAATTTCTCTCTCTACACTGTCCCCATTAAACACTCCCAGGACAGGTACAGCACGGGGTTAGATACATAGTAAAGCTCCCTCTACGCTGTCCCCATCAAACACTCACAGGGCAGGTACAGCACAGGGTTAGATACAGAGTAAAGCGCCCTCTACACTGTCCCCATCAAACACTCGCAGGATAGGTACAGCACGCTGTTAGATACAGAGTAACACTCCCTCTACACTGTCCACATCAAACACTCCCAGGGCAGGTACAGCATGGGGTTAGTTACACAGTAAAGCTCCTCTACACTGTCCCCATCAAACACTCCCAGGACAGGTACAGCACGGGATTAGATACAGAATAAAGCTCCCTCTACACCGTCCCCATCAAACACTCCCAGGACAGGTACAGCACGGGGTTAGATACAGAGTAAAGCTCCCTCTACACTGTCCCTGTCAAACACTCCCAGGACAGGTACAGCACGGGGTTAGATACATAGTAAAGCTCCCTCTACGCTGTCCCCATCAAACACTCACAGGGCAGGTACAGCACACTGTTAGTTACAGAGTAAAGCTCCCTCTGTGCTGTCCCCATCAAACACTCGCAGGACTGGTACAGCATGTGGTTAGATACAAAGAAAATCTCTCTCTCGACATTGTCCCCATTAAACACTCCCAGGACACGTACAGCACGGGGTAAGATACAGAATAAAGCGCCCTCTATACTGTCCCCATCAAACATACGCAGGACAGGTACAACACGGGGTAAGATACAGAGTAATACTCCCTGTACACTGTCCCCATCAAACACTCCCAGGACAGGTACAGCACGGGGTTAGATACAGAATAAAGCTCCCTCTACACCGTCCCTATCAAACACTCCCAGGACAGGTACAGCACAGGCTTAGATACAGAGTAAAGCTCCATCTACACTATCCGCATTAAACACTCCCAGGACAGGTACAACACGGGGTTAGGTATATAGTAATGCTCCCTCTACACTGTCCCCATCAAACACTCACAGGGCAGGTACAGCACACTGTTAGATACAGAGTAAAGCTCCCTCTACACTGTCCCCATCAAACACTCCCAGGAGAGGTACAGAACGGGATTAGATACAGAGTAAAGCTCCCTCTGCACTATCCCCATGAAACACTCTCAGGACAGGTACAGCACAGGGTTAGATACAGAGTAAAGCGCCCTCTACACTGTCCCCATCAAACACTCGCAGGATAGGTACAGCACACTGTTAGATACAGAGTAAAACTCCCTCTACACTGTCCACATCAAACATTCCCAGGGCAGGTACAGCATGGGGTTAGATACACAGTAAAGCTCCCTCTGTGACATCCCCATTGAACACTCGCAGGACCGGTACAGCACAGGGTTAGATACAGAATAAAGCTCCCTCTGCGCTGTCCTCATCAAACACTCGCAGGACAGGTACAGCACGGGATGAGATACAGAGTAAAGCTCACTGTACACTATCCCCATCAAACACTCCCAGGAAAGGCACAGCACAGGGTTAGATACAGAGCAAATCTCCCTCTACACTGTCCCCATCAAACACTCCCAGGACAGGTACAGCACGGGGTTAGATACAGAATAAAGCTCCCTCTACACTGTCCCCATCAAACACTCCCAGGGCAGGTACAGCACAGGGTTAGATACAGAATAAAGCTCCCTCTACACCGTCCCTATCAAACACTCCCCGGACATGTACAGCACAGTCTTAGATACAGACTAAAGCTCCCTCTACACTGTCCTTGTCAAACACTCCCAGGACATGTACAGTACAGGGTTAGATACAGAGTAAAGCTCCCTCTCCACTGTCCCCATCAAACACTCCCAGGACAGGTACAGCACAGGGTTGGGTACAGCATAAAGCTCCCTCTGCGCTGTCCCCATCAAACACTCGCAGGACTGGTACAGCACGGGGTTAGATATAGAGTAAAGCTCCTGCTACCCTGTCCCTATCAAACATTCCCAGGACAGGTACAGCATGAGGTTAGATACAAAGAAAATCTCTCTCTCTACATTTTCCCCATTTAACACTCCCAGGACAGCTACAGCACGGGATTAGATACAGAGTAAAGCTCCCTCTGCGCTGTCCCCGTCAAACACTCCCAGGACATGTACAGCACGGGATTAGCTACAGAGTAAAATTCCTCTACACTGTCCCCATCAAACACTCCCAGGACAGGTACAGCATGTGGTTCGATACAGAGAAAATCTCTCTCTCTACACTGTCCCCATTAAACACTCCCAGGACAGGTACAGCACGGGGTTAGATACAGAGTAAAGTTCCCTCTACTCTGTCCCCATCAAACACTCCTAGGACAGGCACAGCACGGGGTTAGATACAGAGCAAATGTCCCTCTTCACTGTCCCCATCAAACACTCCCAGGAGAGGTACAGCACGGGGTTCGAAACAGAATAAAGGTCCCTCTACACCGTGCCCGTTAAACTCTCCCAGGACAGGTACAGCACGGGATTAGATACAGAGTAAAGCTCCCTCTGCACTATCCCCATTAAACACTCCCAGGACAGGTACAGCACAAGGTTAGATATAGAGTAAAGCTCCTGCTACACTGTCCCTATCATACACTCCCCGGACAGATACAGCATGTGGTTAGATACAGAGAAAATCTCTCTCTCTACACTGTCCCCATTAAACACTCCCAGGACAGGTACAGCACGGGGTTAGATACAGAGTAAAGCTACCTCTACTCTGTCCCCATCAAACACTCCCAGGACAGGCACAGCACGGGGTTAGATACAGAATAAATCTCTCTCTGCGATGTCCCTATTAAACACTCCCAGGACAGGTACAGCACAGGGTTAGATACAGAGTAAAGCGCCCTCTACACTGTCCCCATCAAACACTCGCAGGATAGGTACAGCACGCTGTTAGATACAGAGTAACACTCCCTCTACACTGTCCACATCAAACACTCCCAGGGCAGGTACAGCATGGGGTTAGTTACACAGTAAAGCTCCTCTACACTGTCCCCATCAAACACTCCCAGGACAGGTACAGCACGGGATTAGATACAGAATAAAGCTCCCTCTACACCGTCCCCATCAAACACTCCCAGGACAGGTACAGCACGGGGTTAGATACAGAGTAAAGCTCCCTCTACACTGTCCCTGTCAAACACTCCCAGGACAGGTACAGCACGGGGTTAGATACATAGTAAAGCTCCCTCTACGCTGTCCCCATCAAACACTCACAGGGCAGGTACAGCACACTGTTAGTTACAGAGTAAAGCTCCCTCTGTGCTGTCCCCATCAAACACTCGCAGGACTGGTACAGCATGTGGTTAGATACAAAGAAAATCTCTCTCTCGACATTGTCCCCATTAAACACTCCCAGGACATGTACAGCACGGGGTAAGATACAGAATAAAGCGCCCTCTATACTGTCCCCATCAAACACACGCAGGACAGGTACAGCACCGGGTTAGATACAGAGTAAAACTCCCTCAACACTGTCCACATCAAACACTCGCAGGACAGGTACAGCACAGAGTTAGATACAGAATAAAGCTCCCTCTGCGCTGTCCCCATCAAACACTCGCAGGACAGGTACAGCACGGGGTTAGATACAGAGTAAAGCTCCCTCTGCGCTGTCCCCATCAAACACCCCAGGACAGCTACAGCACAGGGTTAGATACAGAGTAAAGCTCCTCTACACTGTCCCCATCAAGCACTCCCAGGACAGGTACAGCATGTAGTTGATACAGAGAAAATCTCTCTCTATACACTGTCCCCATTAAACACTCGCAGGACAGGTACAGCACGGGGTTAGATACATAGTAAAGCTCCCTCTACTCTGTCCCCATCAAACACTCACAGGGCAGGTACAGCACGGGGTTAGATACAGAGTAAAACTCCCTCAACACTGTCCACATCAAACACTCGCAGGACAGGTACAGCACAGGGTTAGATACAGAGTAAAGCGCCCTCTACACTGTCCCCATCAAACACTCGCAGGATAGGTACAGCACACTGTTAGATACAGCGTAAAACTCCCTCTACACTGTCCACATCAAACACTCCCAGGGCAAGTACAGCATGGGGTTAGATACACAGTAAAGCTCCCTCTGTGACATCCCCATTAAACACTCGCAGGACAGGTACAGCACAGGGTTAGATACAGAATAAAGCTCCCTCTGCGCTGTCCCCATCAAACACTCGCAGGACAGGTACAGCACGGGATTAGATACAGAGTAAAGCTCACTGTACACTATCCCCATCAAACACTCCCAGGACAGGCACAGCACGGGGTTAGATACAGAGCAAATCTCCCTCTACACTGTCCCCATCAAACACTCCCAGGACAGGTACAGCACGGGGTTAGATACAGAATAAAGCTCCCTCTACACCGTCCCTATCAAACACTCCCAGGACAGTTACAGCACAGGCTCAGATACAGAGTAAAGCTCCCTCTACGCTGTCCCTGTCAAACACTCCCAGGGCAAGTACAGCATGGGGTTAGATACACAGTAAAGCTCCCTCTGTGACATACCCATTAAACACTCGCAGGGCAGGTACAGCACAGGGTTAGATACAGAACAAAGCTCCCTCTGCGCTGTCCCCATCAAACACTCGCAGGACAGGTACAGCATGGGATTAGATACAGAGTAAAGCTCACTGTACACTATCCCCATCAAACGCTCCCAGGACAGGCACAGCACGGGGTTAGATACAGAGCAAATCTCCCTCTACACTGTCCCCATCAAACACTCCCAGGACAGGTACAGCACGGGGTTAGATACAGACTAAAGCTCCCTCTACACCGTCCCTATCAAACACTCCCAGGACAGGTACAGCACAGGCTCAGATATAGAGTAAAGCTCCCTCCACACTGTCCCTGTCAAACACTCCCAGGACAGGTACAGCACGGGGTTAGATACATAGTAAAGCTCCCTCTACACTGTCCCCATCAAACACTCACAGGGCAGGTACAGCACACTGTCAGATACAGAGTAAAGCTCCCTCTACCCTGTCCCCATCAAACACTCCCAGGACAGGTACAGCACAGGGTTAGGTACAGCATAAAGCTCCCTCTGCGCTGTCCCCATCAAACACTCCCAGGACAGGTACAGCAATTGGTTAGATACAAAGAAAATCTCTCTCTCTACATTGTCCCCATTTAACACTCCCAGGACAGGTACAGCACGGGATTAGATACAGAGTAAAGCTCCCTCTGCGCTGTCCCCATCAAACACTCCCAGGACAGATACAGCATGGGGTTAGATACAGAATAAAGCTCCCTCTACACTGTCCCCATCAAACACTCCCAGGACAGGTACAGCACGGGATTAGATACAGAGTAAAGCTCCTCTACACTGTCCCCATCAAACACTCCCAGGACAGGTACAGCATGTGGTCAGATACAGAGAAAATCTCGGTCTCTACACTGTCCCCATTAAACACTTGCAGGACAGGTACAGCACGGGGTTAGATACAGAGTAAAGCGTCCTCTATACTGTCCCTGTCAAACACTCCCAGGACAGGTACAGCACGGGGTTAGATACATAGTAAAGCTCCCTCTACACTGTCCCCATTAAACACTCCCAGGACAGGTACAGTACGGGCTAGATATAGAGTAAAGCTCCTGCTACCCTGTCCCTATCAAACACTCCCAGGACAGGTACAGAATGTGGTTAGATGCAATGAAAATCTCTCTCTCTACATTGTCCCCATTTAAAACTCCCAGGACAGGTACAGCACGGGATTTGATACAGAGTAAAGCTCCCTCTGCGCTGTCCCCATCAAACACTCCCAGGAGAGGTACAGCATGTGGTTAGATACAAAGAAAATCTCGCTCTCTACATTGTCCCCATTTAACACTCCCAGGACACGTACAGCACGGGGTTAGATACAGAGTAAAGCGCCCTCTATACAGTCCCCATCAAACACTCGCAGGACAGGTACAGCACGGGGTTAGATACAGAGTAAAACTCCCTCAACACTGTCCACATCAAACAGTCACAGGACAGGTACAGCACAGAGTTAGATACAGAATACAGCTCCCTCTGCGCTGTCCCCATCAAACACTCGCAGGACAGGTACAGCACGGGGTTAGATACAGAGTAAAGCTCCCTCTGCGCTGTCCCCATTAAACACTCCCAGGACAGGTACAGCACAGGGTTAGATACAGAGTAAAGCTCCCTCTGCGCTGTCCCCATTAAACACTCCCAGGACAGGTACAGCACGGGGTTAGATATAGAGTAAAGCTCCTGCTACACTGTCCCTATCAAACACTCCCAGGACAGGTACAGCACAGGGTTAGATACAGAGTAAAGCTCCCTCTGCGCTGTCCCCATTAAACACTCCCAGGACAGGTACAGCACGGGGTTAGATATAGAGTAATGCTCCTGCTACACTGTCCCTATCAAACACTCCCCGGACAGGTACAGCATGTGGTTAGGTACAAAGAAAACCTCTCTGTCTACACTGTCCCCATCAAACACTCCCAGGACAGGTGCAGCACGGGATTAGATACAGAGTAAAGCTCCTCTATACTGTCCCCATCAAACACTCCCTGGACAGGTACAGCATGTGGTTAGATACAGAGAAAATCTCTCTCTCTACACTGTCCCCATTAAACACTTCCAGGACAGGTACAGCACTGGGTTAGATACAGAGTAAAGTTAACTCTACACTGTCCCCATCAAACACATCCAGCACAGGCACAGCACGGGGTTAGATGCAGAGCAAATCTCCCTCTACACTGTCCCCATCAAACACTCCCAGGACAGGTGCTACACGGGATTAGATACAGAGTAAAGCTCCTCTATACTGTCCTCATCAAACACTCCCTGGACAGGTACAGCATGTGGTTAGATACAGAGAAAATCTCTCTCTCTACACTGTCCCCATTAGACACTTCACAGCACAGGATTAGATACAGTATAAAGCTGCCTCTGCGCTGTCCCCATCAAACACTCCCAGGACAGGTACAGCACAGGGTTAGATACAGAATAAAGCTCCCTCTTCGCTGTCCCCATCAAACACCCCAGGACAGGTACAGCCCAGGGTTAGATACAGAGTAAAGCTGCCTCTGCGCTGTCCCCATTAAACACTCCCAGGAGAGGTACAGCACGGGGTTAGATACAGAATAATGATCCCTCTACACCGTCCCCGTTAAACACTCCCAGGACAGGTACAGCACGGGATTAGATACAGAGTAAAGCTCCCTCTGCACTATCCCCATTGAACACTCCCAGGACAGGTACAACACAGGGTTAGATACAGAGTAAAACTCCCTCAACACTGTCCACATCAAACACTCGCAGGACAGGTACAGCACAGGGTTAGATACAGAGTAAAGCGCCCTCTACACTGTCCCCATCAAACACTCGCAGGATAGGTACAGCACACTGTTAGATACAGCGTAAAACTCCCTCTACACTGTCCACATCAAACACTCCCAGGGCAAGTACAGCATGGGGTTAGATACACAGTAAAGCTCCCTCTGTGACATCCCCATGAAACACTCGCAGGACAGGTACAGCACAGGGTTAGATACAGTATAAAGCTCCCTCTACGCAGTCCCCATCAAATACTCGCAGGGCAGGTACAGCACGGGGTTAGATACAGAGCAAAGCTCCCTGTGCACTGTCCCAATCAAGCATTCCAGGACAGATACAGCAAAGGGTTAGATACAGAATAAAGCTCCCTCTACACCCTCCCGATCAAACACTCCCAGGACAGGTACAGCACAGGGTTAGATACAGAGTAAAGCTCTGTCTACACTGTCCCTGTCAAACACTTCCAGGACAGGTACAACACAGGGTTAGATACAGAGTAAAACTCCCTCAACACTGTCCACATCAAACACTCGCAGGACAGGTACAGCACAGGGTTAGATACAGAGTAAAGCGCCCTCTACACTGTCCCCATCAAACACTCCCAGGACAGGTACAACACAGGGTTAGATACAGAGTAAAACTCCCTCAACACTGTCCACATCAAACACTCGCAGGACAGGTACAGCACAGGGTTAGATACAGAGTAAAGCGCCCTCTACACTGTCCCCATTAAATACTCCCAGGAGAGGTACAGCACGGGGTTAGATACAGAATAAAGCTCCCTCTACACTGTCCCCATCAAACACTCCCAGGACAGGTACAGCACGGGGTTAGATACAGAGCAAGTCTCCTTCTTCACTGTCCCCATCAAACACTCCCTGGAGAGGTACAGCACGGGGTTAGATACAGAATAAAGCTCCCTCTACACTGTCCCCGTTAAACATTCCCAGGACAGGTACAGCACGGGATTAGATACAGAGTAAAGCTCCCTCTGCACTATCCGCATTAAACACTCCCCGGACAGGTACAGCAAGGGGTTAGATACAGAGTAAAGCGCCCTCTACACTGTCCCCATCAAACACTCCCAGGACAGGTACAGCACAGGGTTAGATACAGAATAAAGCTCCCTCAGCTCTGTCCCCATTAAACACTCCCAGGACAGGTACAGCACAGGGTTAGTTACAGAATAAAGCTCCCTCTGCGCTCTCCCCATCAAACACTCGCAGGACAGGTACAGCACAGGGTTAGATACAGTATAAAGCTCCCTCTGCGCTATCCCCATCAAACACCCCAGGACAGGTACAGCACAGGGTTAGATATTGAGTAAAGCTCCTGCTGCACTGTCCCTATCAAACACTCCCCGGATGGGTACAGCATGTGGTTAGGTACAAAGAAAATCTCTCTCTCCACACTGTCATCGTCAAACACTCCCAGGACAGGTGCAGCACGGGATTAGATACAGAGTAAAGCTACCTCTCCACTGTCCCCATCAAACACTCCCTGGGCAGGCACAGCATGGGGTTAGATACAGAGCAAATCTCCCTCTACACTGTCCCCATCAAACATTTCCAGGACAGGTGCAGCCCAGGGTTAGATACAGAGTAAAGCTCCCTCTGCGCTGTCCCCATCAAACACTCCCAGGACAGGTACAGCACAGGGTTAGATACAGAATAAAGCTCCGTCTTCGCTGTCCCCATCAAACACCCCAGGACAGGTACAGCCCAGGGTTAGATACAGAATAAAGCTCCCTCTACACCGTTCCCATCATACACTCCAGGGCAGGTACAACACGGGGTTAGATACAGAATAAAGCTCCCTCAGCTCTGTCCCCATTAAACACTCCCAGGACATGTGCAGCACGGGATTAGATACAGAGTAAAGCTCCTCTACATTGTCCCCATCAAACACTCCCTGGACAGGTACAGCATGTGCTTCGATACAGAGAAAATCTCTCTCTCTACACTGTCCCCATTAAACACTCCCAGGACAGGTACAGCACGGGGTTAGATACAGAGCAAATCTCCCTCTACACTGTCCCCATCAAACATTTCCAGGACAGGTGCAGCCCAGGGTTAGATACAGAGTAAAGCTCCCTCTGCGCTGTCCCCATCAAACACTCCCAGGACAGGTACAGCCCAGGGTTAGATACAGAATAAAGCTCCCTCTACACCGTTCCCATCAAACGCTCCAGGGCAGGTACAACACGGGGTTAGATACAGAGTAAAGCTCCCTCTACGCGGTCCCCATCAAATACTCGCAGGGCAGGTACAGCACGGGGTTAGATACAGAGCAAAGCACCCTGTCCACTGTCTCAATCAAGCACTCCCAGGACAGGTACAGCAAGGGGTAAGATACAGAGTAAAGCTTCCTCTACACTGTCCCCATCAATCACTGCCAGGACAGGTACAGCATGTGGTTAGATACCGAGAAAATCTCTCTCTCTACACTGTCCCCATTAAACACTCCCAGGACAGTTACAGCACAGGGTTAGATTCAGTGTAAAGCTACCTGTACTCTGTCCCCATCAAACACTCCCAGGACAGGCACAGCACGGGTTTAGATACAGAGCAAATCTCCCTCTTCACTCTCCCTATCAAACACTCCCAGGGCCGGTACAGCACGGGGTTAGATACAGAGTAAAGCTCTCTCTACACTGTCCCCATCAAACACTCCCAGGAAAGGTACAGCACGGGATTAGATGCAGAGTAAAGCTCCCTCTGCACTATCCCCATTAAGCACTCCCAGGAAAGGTACAGCAAGGGGTTAGTTACAGAGTTAAGCGCCCTCTACACTCTCCCCATCAAACACTCGTGGGACAGGGACAGCATGGGGTTAGATACAGAGTAAAACTCCCTCTACACTGTCCACATCAAACACTCCCAGGGCAGGTACAGCACAGGGTTAGATATAGAATAAAGCTCCCTCAGCGCTGTCCCCAACAAACACTCGCAGGACAGGTACAGCACGGGGTTAGATACAGAGTAAAGCTCACTCTACACTATCCCCATCAAACACTCCCAGGACAGGTACAGCACAGGGTTAGATACAGAGTATAGCTCCCTCTGCGCTGTCCTCATCAAACCATCCCAGGACAGGTACAGCACAGGGTTAGATACAGAATAAAGCTCCCTCTGCCCTGTCCCTATCAAACACTCCCAGGACCGCTACCACACTGGGTTAGTTATAGAGTAAAGCTCCTGCTGCACTGTCCCTATCAAACACTCCGGTGACAGGTACAGCATGTGGTTTGGTACAAAGAAAAACTCTCTCTCTACACTGTCCCCATCAAACACTCCCAGGACAGGTACAGCATGGGGTTAGATATAGAGCAAATCTCCCTCTGCACTGTCCCCATCAAACATTCCCAGGACAGGTACAGCACAGGGTTAGATACAGAATAAAGCTCCCTCTGCGCTGACCCATCAAACACTCCCAGGGCAGGTACAGCACAGGGTTAGATATAGAATAAAGCTCCCTCAGCGCTGTCCCCAACAAACACTCGCAGGACAGGTACAGCACGGGGTTAGATACAGAGTAAAGCTCACTCTACACTATCCCCATCAAACACTCCCAGGACAGGTACAGCACAGGGTTAGATACAGAGTATAGCTCCCTCTGCGCTGTCCTCATCAAACCATCCCAGGACAGGTACAGCACAGGGTTAGATACAGAATAAAGCTCCCTCTGCCCTGTCCCTATCAAACACTCCCAGGACCGCTACCACACTGGGTTAGTTATAGAGTAAAGCTCCTGCTACACTGTCCCTATCAAACACTCCCGTGACAGGTACAGCATGTGGTTTGGTACAAAGAAAAACTCTCTCTCTACACTGTCCCCATCAAACACTCCCAGGACAGGTACAGCATGGGGTTAGATATAGAGCAAATCTCCCTCTGCACTGTCCCCATCAAACATTCCCAGGACAGGTACAGCACAGGGTTAGATACAGAATAAAGCTCCCTCTGCGCTAACCCATCAAACACTCCCAGGACAGGTACAGCATGTAGTTCGATACAGAGAAAATCTCTCTCTCTACACTGTCCCCATCAAACACTACCAGGACAGGTACAGCACGGGATTAGATACAGAGTATAGCTCCCTCTGCACTATCCCCATTAAGCACTCCCAGGAAAGGTACAGCAAGGGGTTAGTTACAGAGTTAAGCGCCCTCTACACTCTCCCCATCAAACACTCGTGGGACAGGGACAGCATGGGGTTAGATACAGAGTAAAACTCCCTCTACACTGTCCACATCAAACACTCCCAGGGCAGGTACAGCACAGGGTTAGATATAGAATAAAGCTCCCTCAGCGCTGTCCCCAACAAACACTCGCAGGACAGGTACAGCACGGGGTTAGATACAGAGTAAAGCTCACTCTACACTATCCCCATCAAACACTCCCAGGACAGGTACAGCACAGGCTTAGATACAGAGTATAGCTCCCTCTGCGCTGTCCTCATCAAACCATCCCAGGACAGGTACAGCACAGGGTTAGATACAGAATAAAGTTCCCTCTGCCCTGTCCCTATCAAACACTCCCAGGACCGCTACCACACTGGGTTAGTTATAGAGTAAAGCTCCTGCTACACTGTCCCTATCAAACACTCCCAGGACAGGTACAGCATGTAGTTCGATACAGAGAAAATCTCTCTCTCTGCGCTGTCCCCAACAAACACTCCCAGGACAGATACAGCACGGGGTTAGATACAGAGTAAAGCTGCACTACACTGTCCCCATCAAACACTCCCAGGGCAGGTACAGCACAGGGTTAGATACAGAGTAAAGCTCCCTCTGCGATGTCCCCATCAAACACTCGCAGGACAGGTACAGCACAGGGTTAGATACAGAGTAAAGCTCCCTCTACACTGTCCCCATCAAACACTCCCAGGACAGGTACAGCACGGTGTTAGATACAGAGTAAAGCTCCCTCTACACTGTCCTCACCAAACACTCCCAGGACAGGTACAGCACGGGGTTAGATACAGAGTAAAGCTCACTCTACCCTATCCCCGTCAAACACTCCCAGGACAGGTACAGCACAGGGTTAGATACAGAGCATAGCTCCCTCTGAGCTGTCCCCATCAAACACTCTCAGGACAGGTACAGCACTGGGTTAGATATAGAGTAAAGCTCCTGCTACCCTGTCCCTATCAAACACTCCCAGGACAGGTGCAGCACGTGGTTAGATACAAAGAAAGTCTCTCTCTCCACATTGTCCCCATTTAACACTCCCAGGACAGGGACAGCACGGGATTAGATACAGAGTAATTTCCTCTACACTGTCCCCATCAAACACTCCCAGGACAGGTACAGCATGTGGTTAGATACAGAGAAAATCTCTCTCTCTACACTGTCCCCATTAAACACTCCCAGGACAGGTACAGCACAGGGTTAGACACAGAGTAAAGCTGCCTCTACTCTGTCCCCATCAAACACTCCCAGGACAGGCACAGCACGGGGTTAGATACAGAGCAAGTCTCCCTCTTCACTGTCCCCATCAAACACTCCCAGGAGAGGTACAGCACGGGGTTAGATACAGAATAATGATCCCTCTACACCGTCCCCGTTAAACACTCCCAGGGCAGGTACAGCACGGGATTAGATACAGAGAAAAGCTCCCTCTACACTGTCCCCATCAAACACTCGCAGGATAGGTACAGCACACTGTTAGATACAGAGAAAAACTCCCCCTACACTGTCCACATTAAACACTCCCAGGGCAGGAACAGCACGGGGATAGATACAGAGCAAATCTCCCTCTACACTGTCCCCATCAAACACTCCCAGGACCGGTACAGCACGGGGTTAGATACAGAATAAAGCTCCCTCAACACCCTCCCCATCAAACACTCCCAGGACAGGTACAGCACGGGGTTAGATACAGAGTAAATCTCCCTCTACACTGTCCCTGTCAAACATTCCTAGGACAGGCACAGCACGGGGTTAGATACAGAGCAAGTCTCCCTCTTCACTGTCCCCATCAAACACTCCCTGGAGAGGTACAGCACGGGGTTAGATACAGAATTAAGCTCCCTCTACACTGTCCCCGTTAAACACTCCGAGGACAGGTACAGCACGTAATTAGATACAGAGTAAAGCTCCCTCTGCACTATCCGCATTAAACACTCCCAGGACAGGTACAGCAAGGGGTTAGATACAGAGTAAAGCGCCCTCTACACTGTCCCCATCAAACACTCCCAGGACAGGTACAGCACAGGGTTAGATACAGCATAAAGCTCCCTCTGCGCTGTCCCCATCAAACACTCGCAGGACAGGTACAGCACGGGGTTAGATACAGAGTAAAGCTCACTCTTCGCTATCCCCATCAAACACTCCCAGGACAGGTACAGTACAGGGTTAGATACAGAGTAAAGCTCCCTCTGCGCTGTCCCCGTCAAACACTCACAGAACAGGTACAGCACAGGGTTAGATACAGAATAAAGCTCCCTCTGCGCTGTCCCCATCAAACACTCGCAGGACAGGTACAGCATGGGGTTAGATACAGAGTAAAGCTCCCTCTACACCGGCCCCATCAAACACTCCCAGGGCAGGTACAGCACAGGGTTAGATGCGGAGTAAAGCTCCCTCTGCGCTGTCCCCATCAAACACTCCCAGGACAGGTAAGGCACAGGGTTAGATACAGAGTAAAGCTCCTCTACACTGTCCCCATCAAACATTCCCAGGACAGGTACAGCATGTGGTTAGATACAGAGAAAATCTCTCTCTCTACACTGTCCCCATCATACACTCCCAGGACAGGTACAGCATGTGGTTCGATACAGAGAAAATCTCTCTCTCTACACTGTCCCCATCAAACACTACCAGGACAGGTACAGCACGGGGTTCGATACAGAGTAAAGCTGACACGACACTATCCCCATCAAACACTCCCAGGGCAGGTACAGCACAGGGTTAGATACAGAGTAAAGCTCCCTCTGCGCTGTCCCCATCAAACACTCCCAGGACAGGTACAACACAGGGTTAGATACAGAGTAAAGCTCCCTCTGCGCTGTCCCCATTACACACTCCCAGGACAGGTACAGCACAGGGTTAGATAATGAGTAAAGCTCCTGCTACACTGTCCCTACCAAACACTCCCCGGACAGGTACAGCATGTGGTTAGGTACAAAGAAAACCTCTCTCTCTACACTGTCCCCATCAAACACTCCCACGAAAGGTGCAGCACTGGATTAGATACAGAGTAAAGCTCCTCTACACTGTCCCCATCAAACACTCCCTGGACAGGTACAGCACGGGGTTAGATACAGAGCAAATCTCCAGCGACACTGTCCCCATCAACCACATCCAGGAGAGGCACAGCACGGGGTTAGATACAGAGCAAATCTCCCTCTACACTGTCCCCAGTAAACACTCCCAGGACAGGCACAGCATGGGCTTAGATATAGAGCAAATCTCCCTTTACCCTGTCCCCATCAAACATTCCCAGGACAGGCACAGCACAGAATTAGATACAGAATAAAGCTCCCTCTGCGCTGTTACCATCAAACAGTCCCAGGACAGGTATAGCACAGGGTTAGATACAGAATAAAGCTCCCTCAGCGCTATCCCCATCAAACACCCCAGGACAGGTACAGCCCAGGGTTAGATACAGAATAAAGCTCCCTCTACACTGTTCCCATCAAACGCTCCAGGGCAGGTACAACACGGGGTTAGATACAGAGTAAAACTCCCTCTACGCAGTCCCCATCAAATACTCGCAGGGCAGCTTCAGCACGGGGTTAGATACAGAGCAAAGCTCCCTGTACACTGTCCCAATCAAGCATTCCAGGACAGATACAGCAAGGGGTTAGATACAGAGTAAAGCTTCCTCTACACTGTCCCCATCAAACACTCCCAGGACAGGTACAGCACGGGGTTAGATACAGAGTAAAGCTTCCTCTACACTGTCCCCATCAAACACTCCCAGGGCAGGTACAGCACGGGGTTAGATACAGAGCAAGTCACCCTCTTCACTGTCCCCATCAAACAGTCCCTGGAGAGGTACAGCACGGGGTTAGATACAGAGCAAGTCTCCCTCTTCACTGTCCCCATCAAACACTTGCTGGAGAGGTACAGCACGGGGTTAGATACAGAATAAAGATCCCTCTACACCTCCCCGTTAAACACTCCCAGGACAGTTACAGCACGGGATTAGATACAGAGTAAAGCTCCCTCTACACTATCCGCATTAAACACTCCTAGGACAGGTACAGCAAGGGGTTAGATACAGAGTAAAGCGCCCTCTACACTGTCCCCATCAAACACTCGCAGGATAGGTACAGCACACTGTTAGATACAGAATAAAGCTCCCTCTACTCTTTTCCCATCAAACGCTCCAGGGCAGGTACAACACGGGGTTAGATACAGAGTAAAGCTCCCTGTACACGGTCCCCATCAAATACTCGTAGGGCATGTACAGCACGAGGTTAGATACAGAGCAAAGCTCCCTGTACACTGTCCCAATCAAGCACTCCCAGGACAGGTCCAGCAAGGGGTTAGATACAGAGTAAAGCTTCCTCTACACTGTCCCCATCAAACACTCCCAGGGCAGGTACAGCACGGGATTAGATACAGAGTAAAGCTCCTCTACGCTGACCCATCAAACACTCCCAGGACAGGTACAGCATGTGGTTAGATACAGATAAAATCTCTCTCTCTACACTGTCCCCATCGAACACTCCCAGGACAGGTACAGCACAGGGTTAGATACAGAGTAAAGCTACCTCTACTCTGTCCCCAACTAACACTCCCAGGACAGGCGCAGCAGGGTGTTAGATCAATAGTAAAGCTCCCTCTACACTGTTCCCATCAAACACTCCAGGACAGGTACAGCACGGTGTTAGATACATAGTAAAGCTCCCTCTACACTGTTCCCATCAAACACTCCCAGCCAGGTACAGCACGGGATTAGATACAGAGTAAAGCTCCTCTACGCTGACCCATCAAACACTCCCAGGACAGGTACAGCATGTGGTTAGATACAGATAAAATCTCTCTCTCTACACTGTCCCCATCAAACACTCCCAGGACAGGCACAGCACGGGTTTAGATACAGAGCAAATCTCCCTCTTCACTGTCCCTATCAAACAGTCCCAGGACAGGTACAGCACGGGGTTTGATACAGAATAAAGCTCCCTCTACACTGTTCCCATCAAACACTCGCAGGGCAGATACAGCACGGTGTTAGATACAGAGCAAAGCTCCCTGTCCACTGTCCCAATCAAGCACTCCCAGGACTGGTACAGCAAGGGGTTAGACACAGTGTAAAGCTTCCTCTACACTGTCCCCATCAAACACTCCCAGGGCAGGTACAGCACGGGGTTAGATACAGAGTAAAGCTCTCTCTACACTGTCCCCATCAAACCCTCCCAGGACAGGTACAGCATGGGTTAGATACAGAGCAAATCTCCCTCTACACTGTCCCCATCAAACATTTCCAGGACAGGTGCAGCACAGGGTTAGATACAGAGTAAAGCTCCCTCTGCGCTGTCCCCATCAAACACTCCCAGGACAGGTACAGCACAGGGTTAGATACAGAATAAAGCTCCCTCTACACCGTTCCCATCAAACGCTCCAGGGCAGGTGCAGCACGGGGTTAGATACAGAGCAAAGCTCCCGGTCCACTGTCCCAATCAAGCACTCCCAGGACTGGTACAGCAAGGGCTTAGATACAGTGTAAAGCTTCCTCTACACTGTCCCCATCAATCACTCCCAGGGCAGGTACAGCACGGGATTAGATACAGAGTAAAGCTCCTCTACACTGACCCATCAAACACTCCCAGGACAGGTACAGCATGTTGTTAGATACAGATAAAATCTCTCTCTCTATACTGTCCCCATCAAACATTTCCAGGACAGGCACAGCACCGGTTTAGATACAGAGCAAATCTCCCTCTTCACTGTCCCTATCAAAAAGTCCCAGGACAGGTACAGCATGGGGTTTGATACAGAATAAAGCTCCCTCTACACTGTTCCCATCAAACACTCGCAGGGCAGGTACAGCACGGGGTTAGATACAGAGCAAAGCTCCCTGTCCACTGTCCCAATCAAGCACTCCCAGGACTGGTCCAGCAAGGGGTTAGATACAGTGCAAAGCTTCCTCTACACTGTCCCCATCAAACACTCCCAGGGTAGGTACAGCACGGGGTTAGATACAGAGTAAAGCTCTCTCTACACTGTCCCCATCAAACACTCCCAGGAAAGGTACAGCACGGGATTCGATACAGATTAAAGCTCCTTCTGTACTATCCCCGTTAAACACTCCCAGGAAAGGTACAGCAAGGGGTTAGTTACAGAGTTAAGCGCCCTCTGCACTCTCCCCATCAAACATTCGTGGGACAGGTACAGCATGGGGTTAGATACAGAGTAAAACTCCCTCTACACTGTCCACATCAAACACTCCCAGGGCAGGTACAGCACAGGGTAAGATATAGAATAAAGCTCCCTCAGCGCTGTCCCCAACAAACACTCGCAGGAGAGGTACAGCACGGGGTGAGATGCAGAGCAAAGCTCACTCTACACTATCCCCATCAAACATTCCCAGGACAGGTACAGCACAGGGTTAGATACAGAGTAAAGCTCCCTCTGCGCTGTCCTCATCAAACCATCCCAGGACAGGTACCGCACTGGGTTAGTTATAGAGTAAAGCTCCTGCTGCACTGTCCCTATCAAACACTTCCCGGACAGGTACAGCATGTGGTTAGTGACAAAGATAAACTCTCTCTCTACACTGTTCCCATCAAACACTCCAGGACAGGTACAGCACGGGGTTAGATACAGAGTAAAGCTCACTCTACCCTATCCCCGTCAAACACTCCCAGGACAGGTACAGCACAGGGTTAGATACAGAGCATAGCTCCCTCTGAGCTGTCCCCATCAAACACTCTCAGGACAGGTACAGCACTGGGTTAGATATAGAGTAAAGCTCCTGCTACCCTGTCCCTATCAAACACTCCCAGGACAGGTGCAGCATGTGGTTAGATACAAAGAAAGTCTCTCTCTCCACATTGTCCCCATTTAACACTCCCAGGACAGGGACAGCACGGGATTAGATACAGAGTAATTTCCTCTACACTGTCCCCATCAAACACTCCCAGGACAGGTACAGCATGTGGTTAGATACAGAGAAAATCTCTCTCTCTACACTGTCCCCATTAAACACTCCCAGGACAGGTACAGCACAGGGTTAGACACAGAGTAAAGCTGCCTCTACTCTGTCCCCATCAAACACTCCCAGGACAGGCACAGCACGGGGTTAGATACAGAGTAAAGTTCCCTCTTCACTGTCCCCATCAAACACTCCCAGGAGAGGTACAGCACGGGGTTAGATACAGAATAATGATCCCTCTACACCGTCCCCGTTAAACACTCCCAGGGCAGGTACAGCACGGGATTAGATACAGAGAAAAGCTCCCTCTACACTGTCCCCATCAAACACTCGCAGGATAGGTACAGCACGGGATTCGATACAGATTAAAGCTCCTTTTGTACTATCCCCGTTAAACACTCCCAGGAAAGGTACAGCAAGGGGTTAGTTACAGAGTTAAGCGCCCTCTGCACTCTCCCCATCAAACATTCGTGGGACAGGTACAGCATGGGGTTAGATACAGAGTAAAACTCCCTCTACACTGTCCACATCAAACACTCCCAGGGCAGGTACAGCACAGGGTAAGATATAGAATAAAGCTCCCTCAGCGCTGTCCCCAACAAACACTCGCAGGAGAGGTACAGCACGGGGTGAGATGCAGAGCAAAGCTCACTCTACACTATCCCCATCAAACATTCCCAGGACAGGTACAGCACAGGGTTAGATACAGAGTAAAGCTCCCTCTGCGCTGTCCTCATCAAACCATCCCAGGACAGGTACCGCACTGGGTTAGTTATAGAGTAAAGCTCCTGCTGCACTGTCCCTATCAAACACTTCCCGGACAGGTACAGCATGTGGTTAGTGACAAAGATAAACTCTCTCTCTACACTGTTCCCATCAAACACTCCAGGACAGGTACAGCACGGGGTTAGATACAGAGTAAAGCTCACTCTACCCTATCCCCGTCAAACACTCCCAGGACAGGTACAGCACAGGGTTAGATACAGAGCATAGCTCCCTCTGAGCTGTCCCCATCAAACACTCTCAGGACAGGTACAGCACTGGGTTAGATATAGAGTAAAGCTCCTGCTACCCTGTCCCTATCAAACACTCCCAGGACAGGTGCAGCATGTGGTTAGATACAAAGAAAGTCTCTCTCTCCACATTGTCCCCATTTAACACTCCCAGGACAGGGACAGCACGGGATTAGATACAGAGTAATTTCCTCTACACTGTCCCCATCAAACACTCCCAGGACAGGTACAGCATGTGGTTAGATACAGAGAAAATCTCTCTCTCTACACTGTCCCCATTAAACACTCCCAGGACAGGTACAGCACAGGGTTAGACACAGAGTAAAGCTGCCTCTACTCTGTCCCCATCAAACACTCCCAGGACAGGCACAGCACGGGGTTAGATACAGAGTAAAGTTCCCTCTTCACTGTCCCCATCAAACACTCCCAGGAGAGGTACAGCACGGGGTTAGATACAGAATAATGATCCCTCTACACCGTCCCCGTTAAACACTCCCAGGGCAGGTACAGCACGGGATTAGATACAGAGAAAAGCTCCCTCTACACTGTCCCCATCAAACACTCGCAGGATAGGTACAGCACACTGTTAGATACAGAGAAAAACTCCCCCTACACTGTCCACATTAAACACTCCCAGGGCAGGAACAGCACGGGGATAGATACAGAGCAAATCTCCCTCTACACTGTCCCCATCAAACACTCCCAGGACCGGTACAGCACGGGGTTAGATACAGAATAAAGCTCCCTCAACACCCTCCCTGTCAAACATTCCTAGGACAGGCACAGCACGGGGTTAGATACAGAGCAAGTCTCCCTCTTCACTGTCCCCATCAAACACTCCCTGGAGAGGTACAGCACGGGGTTAGATACAGAATTAAGCTCCCTCTACACTGTCCCCGTTAAACACTCCGAGGACAGGTACAGCACGTAATTAGATACAGAGTAAAGCTCCCTCTGCACTATCCGCATTAAACACTCCCAGGACAGGTACAGCAAGGGGTTAGATACAGAGTAAAGCGCCCTCTACACTGTCCCCATCAAACACTCCCAGGACAGGTACAGCACAGGGTTAGATACAGCATAAAGCTCCCTCTGCGCTGTCCCCATCAAACACTCGCAGGACAGGTACAGCACGGGGTTAGATACAGAGTAAAGCTCACTCTTCGCTATCCCCATCAAACACTCCCAGGACAGGTACAGTACAGGGTTAGATACAGAGTAAAGCTCCCTCTGCGCTGTCCCCGTCAAACACTCACAGAACAGGTACAGCACAGGGTTAGATACAGAATAAAGCTCCCTCTGCGCTGTCCCCATCAAACACTCGCAGGACAGGTACAGCATGGGGTTAGATACAGAGTAAAGCTCCCTCTACACCGGCCCCATCAAACACTCCCAGGGCAGGTACAGCACAGGGTTAGATACGGAGTAAAGCTCCCTCTGCGCTGTCCCCATCAAACACTCCCAGGACAGGTAAGGCACAGGGTTAGATACAGAGTAAAGCTCCTCTACACTGTCCCCATCAAACATTCCCAGGACAGGTACAGCATGTGGTTAGATACAGAGAAAATCTCTCTCTCTACACTGTCCCCATCATACACTCCCAGGACAGGTACAGCATGTGGTTCGATACAGAGAAAATCTCTCTCTCTACACTGTCCCCATCAAACACTACCAGGACAGGTACAGTACGGGGTTAGATACAGAGTAAAGCTCCCTCTACACTGTCCCCATCAAACACTCCCAGGGCAGGTACAGCACAGGGTTAGATACAGAGTAAAGCTCCCTCTGCGCTGTCCCCATCAAACACTCCCAGGACAGGTACAACACAGGGTTAGATACAGAGTAAAGCTCCCTCTGCGCTGTCCCCATTACACACTCCCAGGACAGGTACAGCACAGGGTTAGATAATGAGTAAAGCTCCTGCTACACTGTCCCTACCAAACACTCCCCGGACAGGTACAGCATGTGGTTAGGTACAAAGAAAACCTCTCTCTCTACACTGTCCCCATCAAACACTCCCACGAAAGGTGCAGCACTGGATTAGATACAGAGTAAAGCTCCTCTACACTGTCCCCATCAAACACTCCCTGGACAGGTACAGCACGGGGTTAGATACAGAGCAAATCTCCAGCGACACTGTCCCCATCAACCACATCCAGGAGAGGCACAGCACGGGGTTAGATACAGAGCAAATCTCCCTCTACACTGTCCCCAGTAAACACTCCCAGGACAGGCACAGCATGGGCTTAGATATAGAGCAAATCTCCCTTTACCCTGTCCCCATCAAACATTCCCAGGACAGGCACAGCACAGAATTAGATACAGAATAAAGCTCCCTCTGCGCTGTTACCATCAAACAGTCCCAGGACAGGTATAGCACAGGGTTAGATACAGAATAAAGCTCCCTCAGCGCTATCCCCATCAAACACCCCAGGACAGGTACAGCCCAGGGTTAGATACAGAATAAAGCTCCCTCTACACTGTTCCCATCAAACGCTCCAGGGCAGGTACAACACGGGGTTAGATACAGAGTAAAACTCCCTCTACGCAGTCCCCATCAAATACTCGCAGGGCAGCTTCAGCACGGGGTTAGATACAGAGCAAAGCTCCCTGTACACTGTCCCAATCAAGCACTCCCAGGACAGATACAGCAAGGGGTTAGATACAGAGTAAAGCTTCCTCTACACTGTCCCCATCAAACACTCCCAGGACAGGTACAGCACGGGGTTAGATACAGAGTAAAGCTTCCTCTACACTGTCCCCATCAAACACTCCCAGGGCAGGTACAGCACGGGGTTAGATACAGAGCAAGTCTCCCTCTTCACTGTCCCCATCAAACACTCCCTGGAGAGGTACAGCACGGGGTTAGATACAGAATAAAGCTCCCTCTACACTGTCCCCGTTAAACACTCCCAGGACAGGCACAGCACGGGATTAGATACAGAGCAAGTCTCCCTCTTCACTGTCCCCATCAAACACTCCCTGGAGAGGTACAGCACGGGGTTAGATACAGAATAAAGATCCCTCTACACCTCCCCGTTAAACACTCCCAGGACAGTTACAGCACGGGATTAGATACAGAGTAAAGCTCCCTCTACACTATCCGCATTAAACACTCCTAGGACAGGTACAGCAAGGGGTTAGATACAGAGTAAAGCGCCCTCTACACTGTCCCCATCAAACACTCGCAGGATAGGTACAGCACACTGTTAGATACAGAATAAAGCTCCCTCTACACTTTTCCCATCAAACGCTCCAGGGCAGGTACAACACGGGGTTAGATACAGAGTAAAGCTCCCTGTACACGGTCCCCATCAAATACTCGTAGGGCATGTACAGCACGAGGTTAGATACAGAGCAAAGCTCCCTGTACACTGTCCCAATCAAGCACTCCCAGGACAGGTCCAGCAAGGGGTTAGATACAGAGTAAAGCTTCCTCTACACTGTCCCCATCAAACACTCCCAGGGCAGGTACAGCACGGGATTAGATACAGAGTAAAGCTCCTCTACACTGTCCCCATCAAACACTCCCAGGACAGGTACAGCATGTGTTTAGATACAGAGAAAATCTCTCTCTCTACACTGTCCCCATTAAACACTCCCAGGACAGGTACAGCACAGGGTTAGGTACAGAGTAAAGCTACCTCTACTCTGTCCCCAACTAACACTCCCAGGACAGGCGCAGCAGGGTGTTAGATCAATAGTAAAGCTCCCTCTACACTGTTCCCATCAAACACTCCAGGACAGGTACAGCACGGGATTAGATACAGAGTAAAGCTCCTCTACGCTGACCCATCAAACACTCCCAGGACAGGTACAGCATGTGGTTAGATACAGATAAAATCTCTCTCTCTACACTGTCCCCATCGAACACTCCCAGGACAGGTACAGCACAGGGTTAGATACAGAGTAAAGCTACCTCTACTCTGTCCCCAACTAACACTCCCAGGACAGGCGCAGCAGGGTGTTAGATCAATAGTAAAGCTCCCTCTACACTGTTCCCATCAAACACTCCAGGACAGGTACAGCACGGTGTTAGATACAGAGTAAAGCTCCCTCTACACTGTCCCCATCGAACACTCCCAGGGCAGCTACAGCACAGGGTTAGATACAGATTAAAGCTCACTCTGCGCTATCCCCATTAAACACTGGCAGGACAGGTACAGCTATGGATTTGATACAGAGTAAAGCTCGCTCTGCACTATCCCCATGAGACACTTACAGGGCAAGTACAGCAAGGGGTTAGATACAGAGTAAATGCCCTCTACACTGTCCCCGTCAAACACTCGCAGGACATTACAGCACGGGGTTAGATACATAGTAAAGCTCCCTCTACACTGTTCCCATCAAACACTCCCAGCCAGGTACAGCACGGGATTAGATACAGAGTAAAGCTCCTCTACGCTGACCCATCAAACACTCCCAGGACAGGTACAGCATGTGGTTAGATACAGATAAAATCTCTCTCTCTACACTGTCCCCATCAAACACTCCCAGGACAGGCACAGCACGGGTTTAGATACAGAGCAAATCTCCCTCTTCACTGTCCCTATCAAACAGTCCCAGGACAGGTACAGCACGGGGTTTGATACAGAATAAAGCTCCCTCTACACTGTTCCCATCAAACACTCGCAGGGCAGATACAGCACGGTGTTAGATACAGAGCAAAGCTCCCTGTCCACTGTCCCAATCAAGCACTCCCAGGACTGGTACAGCAAGGGGTTAGACACAGTGTAAAGCTTCCTCTACACTGTCCCCATCAAACACTCCCAGGGCAGGTACAGCACGGGGTTAGATACAGAGTAAAGCTCTCTCTACACTGTCCCCATCAAACCCTCCCAGGACAGGTACAGCATGGGTTAGATACAGAGCAAATCTCCCTCTACACTGTCCCCATCAAACATTTCCAGGACAGGTGCAGCACAGGGTTAGATACAGAGTAAAGCTCCCTCTGCGCTGTCCCCATCAAACACTCCCAGGACAGGTACAGCACAGGGTTAGATACAGAATAAAGCTCCTTCTACACCGTTCCCATCAAACGCTCCAGGGCAGGTGCAGCACGGGGTTAGATACAGAGCAAAGCTCCCTGTCCACTGTCCCAATCAAGCACTCCCAGGACTGGTACAGCAAGGGCTTAGATACAGTGTAAAACTTCCTCTACACTGTCCCCATCAATCACTCCCAGGGCAGGTACAGCACGGGATTAGATACAGAGTAAAGCTCCTTTACACTGACCCATCAAACACTCCCAGGACAGGTACAGCATGTTGTTAGATACAGATAAAATCTCTCTCTCTATACTGTCCCCATCAAACATTTCCAGGACAGGCACAGCACCGGTTTAGATACAGAGCAAATCTCCCTCTTCACTGTCCCTATCAAAAAGTCCCAGGACAGGTACAGCATGGGGTTTGATACAGAATAAAGCTCCCTCTACACTGTTCCCATCAAACACTCGCAGGGCAGGTACAGCACGGGGTTAGATACAGAGCAAAGCTCCCTGTCCACTGTCCCAATCAAGCACTCCCAGGACTGGTCCAGCAAGGGGTTAGATACAGTGCAAAGCTTCCTCTACACTGTCCCCATCAAACACTCCCAGGGCAGGTACAGCAAGGGGTTAGATACAGAGTAAAGCTCCCTGTCCACTGTCCCAATCAAGCACTCCCAGGACTGGTCCAGCAAGGGGTTAGATACAGTGCAAAGCTTCCTCTACACTGTCCCCATCAAACACTCCCAGGGCAGGTACAGCAAGGGGTTAGATACAGAGTAAAACTCTCTCTACACTGTCCCCATCAAACACTCCCAGGAAAGGTACAGCACGGGATTCGATACAGATTAAAGCTCCTTCTGTACTATCCCCGTTAAACACTCCCAGGAAAGGTACAGCAAGGGGTTAGTTACAGAGTTAAGCACCCTCTGCACTCTCCCCATCAAACATTCGTGGGACAGGTACAGCATGGGGTTAGATACAGAGTAAAACTCCCTCTACACTGTCCACATCAAACACTCCCAGGGCAGGTACAGCACAGGGTAAGATATAGAATAAAGCTCCCTCAGCGCTGTCCCCAACAAACACTCGCAGGAGAGGTACAGCACGGGGTGAGATGCAGAGTAAAGCTCACTCTACACTATCCCCATCAAACATTCCCAGGACAGGTACAGCACAGGGTTAGATACAGAGTAAAGCTCCCTCTGCGCTGTCCTCATCAAACCATCCCAGGACAGGTACCGCACTGGGTTAGTTATAGAGTAAAGCTCCTGCTGCACTGTCCCTATCAAACACTTCCCGGACAGGTACAGCATGTGGTTAGTGACAAAGATAAACTCTCTCTCTACACTGTTCCCATCAAACACTCCAGGACAGGTACAGCACGGTGTTAGATACAGAGTAAAGCTCCCTCTACACTGTCCCCATCGAACACTCCCAGGGCAGCTACAGCACAGGGTTAGATACAGATTAAAGCTCCCTCTACACTGTCCCCATCGAACACTCCCAGGGCAGCTACAGCACAGGGTTAGATACAGATTAAAGCTGACTCTGCGCTATCCCCGTTAAACACTGGCAGGACAGGTACAGCTCTGGATTTGATACAGAGTAAAGTTCGCTCTGCACTATCCCCATTAGACACTTCCAGGACAAGTACAGCACGGGGTTAGAGACAGAGTAAAACTCCCTCTACACTGTCCACATCAAACACTCCCAGGACAGCTACAGCACGGGGTTAGGTACATAGTAAAGCTCCCTCTACACTGTTCCCATCAAACACTCACGGGCAGGTACAACACGGGGTAAGATACAGAGTAATACTCCCTGTACACTGTCCCCATCAAACACTCCCAGGACAGGTACAGCATGGGGTTAGATACAGAGTAAAGCATCCTCTGCACTGTCTCCATCAAACACTCCCAGCCAGGTACAGCACGGGATTAGATACAGAGTAAAGCTCCTCTACACTGACCCATCAAACACTCCCAGGACAGGTACAGCATGTGGTTTGATACAGATAAAATCTCTCTCTCTACACTGTCCCCATCAAACACTCCCAGGACAGGCACAGCACGGGGTTTGATACAGAATAAAGCTGCCTGTCCACTGTCCCAATCAAGCACTCCCAGGACAGGTACAGCAAGGGGTTAGACACAGTGTAAAGCTTCCTCTACACTGTCCCCATCAAACACTCCCAGGGCAGGTACAGCACGGGGTTAGATACAGAGTAAAGCTTCCTCTACACTGTCCCCATCAAACCCTCCCAGGACAGGTACAGCACGGGGTTAGATGCAGAGCAAATCTCCCTCTGCACTGTCCCCATCAAACATTCCCAGGACAGGTACAGCACAGGGTTAGATACAGAATAAAGCTCCCTCTGCGCTGTCCCTATCAAACAACCCAGGACAGGTACAGCATGTGGTTAGATACAGATAAAATCTCTCTCTCTACACTGTCCCCATCAAACACTCCCAGGACAGGCACAGCACGGGTTTAGATACAGAGCAAATTTCCCTCTTCACTGTCCCTATCAAACAGTCCCAGGACAGGTACAGCACGGGGTTTGATACAGAATAAAGCTCCCTTTACACTGTTCCCATCAAACACTCGCAGGGCAGGTACAGCACGGGGTGAGATACAGAGCAAAGCTCCCTGTCCACTGTCCCAATCAAGCACTCCCAGGACTGGTACAGCAAGGGGTTAGACACAGTGTAAAGCTTCCTCTACACTGTCCCCATCAAACACTCCCAGGGCAGGTACAGCACGGGGTTAGATACAGAGTAAAGCTCTCTCTACACTGTCCCCATCAAACCCTCCCAGGACAGGCACAGCATGGGGTTAGATACAGAGCAAATCTCCCTCTACACTGTCCCCATCAAACATTTCCAGGACAGGTGCAGCACAGGGTTAGATACAGAGTAAAGCTCCCTCTGCGCTGTCCCCATCAAACACTCCCAGGACAGGTACAGCACAGGGTTAGATACAGAATAAAGCTCCCTCTACACCGTTCCCATCAAACGCTCCAGGGCAGGTACAGCACGGGGTTAGATACAGAGCAAAGCTCCCTGTCCACTGTCCCAATCAAGCACTCCCAGGACTGGTACAGCAAGGGGTTGGATACAGTGTAAAGCTTCCTGTTCACTGTCCCTATCAATCACTCCCAGGGCAGGTACAGCACGGGATTAGATACAGAGTAAAGCTCCTCTACACTGACCCATCAAACACTCCCAGGACAGGTACAGCATGTGGTTAGATACAGATAAAATCTCTCTCTCTATACTGTCCCCATCAAACACTCCCAGGACAGGCACAGCACCGGTTTAGATACAGAGCAAATCTCCCTCTTCACTGTCCCTATCAAACAGTCCCAGGACAGGTACAGCACGGGGTTTGATACAGAATAAAGCTCCCTCTACACTGTTCCCATCAAACACTCGCAGAGCAGGTACAGCACGGGGTTAGATGCAGAGCAAAGCTCCCTGTCCACTGTCCCAATCAAGCACTCCCAGGACTGGTACAGCAAGGGGTTAGATACAGTGCAAAGCTTCCTCTACACTGTCCCCATCAAACACTCCCAGGAAAGGTACAGCACGGGATTAGATACAGATTAAAGCTCCTTCTGTACTATCCCCGTTAAACACTCCCAGGAAAGCTACAACAAGGGGTTAGTTACAGAGTTAAGCGCCCTCTACACTCTCCCCATCAAACACTCGTGGGACAGGTACAGCATGGGGTTAGATACAGCGTAAAACTCCCTCTACACTGTCCACATCAAACACTCCCAGGGCAGGTACAGCACAGGGTAAGATATAGAATAAAGCTCCCTCAGCGCTGTCCCCAACAAACACTCGCAGGAGAGGTACAGCACGGGGTTAGATGCAGAGTAAAGCTCACTCTACACTATCCCCATCAAACATTCCCAGGACAGGTACAGCACAGGGTTAGATACAGAGTAAAGCTCCCTCTGCGCTGTCCTCATCAAACCATCCCAGGACAGGTACAGCACAGGGTTAGATACAGAATAAAGCTCCCTCTGCCCTGTCCCCATCACACACTCCCAGGACAGGTACCGCACTGGGTTAGTTATAGAGTAAAGCTCCTGCTGCACTGTCCCTATCAAACACTTCCCGGACAGGTACAGCATGTGGTTAGTGACAAAGACAAACTCTCTCTCTACACTGTTCCCATCAAACACTCCAGGACAGGTACAGCACGGTGTTAGATACAGAGTAAAGCTCCCTCTACACTGTCCCCATCGAACACTCCCAGGGCAGCTACAGCACAGGGTTAGATACAGATTAAAGCTCCCTCTACACTGTCCCCATCGAACACTCCCAGGGCAGCTACAGCACAGGGTTAGATACAGATTAAAGCTCACTCTGCGCTATCCCCGTTAAACACTGGCAGGACAGGTACAGCTCTGGATTTGATACAGAGTAAAGCTCGCTCTGCACTATCCCCATTAGACACTTCCAGGACAAGTACAGCACGGGGTTAGAGACAGAGTAAAACTCCCTCTACACTGTCCACATCAAACACTCCCAGGACAGCTACAGCACGGGGTTAGATACATAGTAAAGCTCCCTCTACACTGTTCCCATCAAACACTCACGGGCAGGTACAACACGGGGTAAGATACAGAGTAATACTCCCTGTACACTGTCCCCATCAAACACTCCCAGGACAGGTACAGCATGGGGTTAGATACAGAGTAAAGCATCCTCTGCACTGTCTCCATCTAACACTCCCAGCCAGGTACAGCACGGGATTAGATACAGAGTAAAGCTCCTCTACACTGACCCATCAAACACTCCCAGGACAGGTACAGCATGTGGTTTGATACAGATAAAATCTCTCTCTCTACACTGTCCCCATCAAACACTCCTAGGACAGGCACAGCACGGGGTTTGATACAGAATAAAGCTCCCTCTACACTGTTCCCATCAAACACTCGCAGGGCAGGTACAGCACGGGGTTAGATACAGAGCAAAGCTCCCTGTCCACTGTCCCAATCGAGCACTCCCAGGACTGGTACAGCATGGGGTTAGATACAGAGCAAATCTCCCTCTGCACTGTCCCCATCAAACATTCCCAGGACAGGTACAGCACAGGGTTAGATACAGAATAAAGCTCCCTCTGCGCTGTCCCTATCAAACAACCCAGGACAGGTACAGCATGTGGTTAGATACAGATAAAATCTCTCTCTCTACACTGTCCCCATCAAACACTCCCAGGACAGGCACAGCACGGGTTTAGATACAGAGCAAATTTCCCTCTTCACTGTCCCTATCAAACAGTCCCAGGACAGGTACAGCACGGGGTTTGATACAGAATAAAGCTCCCTCTACACTGTTCCCATCAAACACTCGCAGGGCAGGTACAGCACGGGGTGAGATACAGAGCAAAGCTCCCTGTCCACTGTCCCAATCAAGCACTCCCAGGACTGGTACAGCAAGGGGTTAGACACAGTGTAAAGCTTCCTCTACACTGTCCCCATCAAACACTCCCAGGGCAGGTACAGCACGGGGTTAGATACAGAGTAAAGCTCTCTCTACACTGTCCCCATCAAACCCTCCCAGGACAGGCACAGCATGGGGTTAGATACAGAGCAAATCTCCCTCTACACTGTCCCCATCAAACATTTCCAGGACAGGTGCAGCACAGGGTTAGATACAGAGGAAAGCTCCCTCTGCGCTGTCCCCATCAAACACTCCCAGGACAGGTACAGCACAGGGTTAGATATAGAATAAAGCTCCCTCTACACCGTTCCCATCAAACGCTCCAGGGCAGGTACAGCACGGGGTTAGATACAGAGCAAAGCTCCCTGTCCACTGTCCCAATCGAGCACTCCCAGGACTGGTACAGCAAGGGGTTAGATACAGTGTAAAGCTTCCTCTACACTGTCCCCATCAATCACTCCCAGGGCAGGTACAGCACGGGATTAGATACAGAGTAAAGCTCCTCTACACTGACCCATCAAACACTCCCAGGACAGGTACAGCATGTTGTTAGATACAGATAAAATCTCTCTCTCTATACTGTTCCCATCAAACACTCCCAGGACAGGCACAGCACCGGTTTAGATACAGAGCAAATCTCCCTCTTCACTGTCCCTATCAAACAGTCCCAGGACAGGTACAGCACGGGGTTTGATACAGAATAAAGCTCCCTCTACACTGTTCCCATCAAACACTCGCAGGGCAGGTACAGCACGGGGTTAGATACAGAGCAAAGCTCCCTGTCCACTGTCCCAATCAAGCACTCCCAGGACTGGTACAGCAAGGGGTTAGATACAGTGCAAAGCTTCCTCTACACTGTCCCCATCAAACACTCCCAGGAAAGGTACAGCACGGGATTAGATACAGATTAAAGCTCCTTCTGTACTATCCCCGTTAAACACTCCCAGGAAAGCTACAGCAAGGGGTTAGTTACAGAGTTAAGCGCCCTCTACACTCTCCCCATCAAACACTCGTGGGACAGGTACAGCATGGGGTTAGATACAGAGTAAAACTCCCTCTACACTGTCCACATCAAACACTCCCAGGGCAGGTACGGCACAGGGTAAGATATAGAATAAAGCTCCCTCAGCGCTGTCCCCAACAAACATTCGCAGGAGAGGTACAGCATGGGGTTCGATGCAGGGTAAAGCTCACTCTACACTATCCCCATCAAACACTCCCAGGACAGGTACAGCACAGGGTTAGATACAGAGTAAAGCTCCCTCTGCGCTGTCCTCATCAAACCATCCCAGGACAGGTACAGCACTGGGTTAGATACAGAATAAAGCTCCCTCTGCCCTGTCCCCATCAAACACTCCCAGGACAGGTACCGCACTGGGTTAGTTATAGAGTAAAGCTCCTGCTGCACTGTCCCTATCAAACACTTCCCGGACAGGTACAGCATGTGGTTAGTGACAAAGAAAAACTCTCTCTCTACACTGTCCCCATCAAACACTCCCAGGACAGGTGCAGCACGGGATTAGATACAGAGTAAAGCTGCACTACACTGTCCCCATCAAACACTCCCAGGACAGGCACAGCATGGGGTTAGATACAGAGCAAATCTCCCTCTGCACTGTCCCCATCAAACATTCCCAGGACAGGTACAGCACAGGGTTAGATACAGAATAAAGCTCCCTCTGCGCTGTCCCTATCAAACACCCCAGGACAGGTACAGGCCAGGGTTAGATACAGAATAAAGCTCCTTCTACACTTTTCCCATCAAACGCTCCAGGGCAGGTACAACACGTGGTAAGATACAGAGTAAAACTCCCTCTACGCGGTCCCCATCAAATACTCGTAGGGCATGTACAGCACGAGGTTAGATACAGAGCAAAGCTCCCTGTACACTGTCCCATTCAAACACTCCCAGGACAGGTACAGCATGTGTTTAGATACAGAGAAAATCTCTCTCTCTACACTGTCCCCATTAAACACTCCCAGGACAGGTACAGCACAGGGTTAGATACAGAGTAAAGCTACCTCTACTCTGTCCCCAACTAACACTCCCAGGACAGGCGCAGCAGGGTGTTAGATCAATAGTAAAGCTCCCTCTACACTGTCCCCATCGAACACTCCCAGGGCAGCTACAGCACAGGGTTAGATACAGATTAAAGCTCACTCTGCGCTATCCCCGTTAAACACTGGCAGGACAGGTACAGCTTTGGATTTGATACAGAGTAAAGCTCGCTCTGCATTATCCCCATTAGACACTTCCAGGACAAGTACAGCACAGGGTTAGATACAGAGTAAATGCCCTCTACACTGTCCCCGTCAAACACTCGCAGCACAGCTACAGCACGGGGTTAGAGATAGAGTAAAACTCCCTCTTCACTGTCCACATCAAACACTCCCAGGACAGCTACAGCACGGGGTTAGATACATAGTAAAACTCCCTCTACACTGTTCCCATCAAACACTCACGGGCAGGTACAACACGGGGTAAGATACAGAGTAATACTCCCTGTACACTGTCCCCATCAAACACTCCCAGGACAGGTACAGCACGGGGTTAGATACAGAGTAAAGCATCCTCTGCACTGACCCATCAAACACTCCCAGGACAGGTACAGCATGTGGTTAGATACAGATAAAATCTCTCTCTCTACACTGTCCCCATCAAACACTCCCAGTACAGGCACAGCACGGGTTTAGATACAGAGCAAATCTCCCTCTTCACTGTCCCTATCAAACACTCCCAGGACAGGTACAGCACGGGGTTTGATACAGAATAAAGCTCCCTCTACACGGTTCCCATCAAACACTCACAGGGCAGGTACAGCACGGGGTTAGATACAGAGCAAAGCTCCCGTCCACTGTCCCAATCAAGCACTCCCAGGACTGGTACAGCAAGGGGTTAGATACAGTGCAAAGCTTCCTCTACACTGTCCCGATCAAACACTCCCAGGGCAGGTACAGCACGGGGTTAGATACAGAGTAAAGCTCTGTCTACACTGTCCCCATCAAACACTCCCAGGAAAGGTACAGCACGGGATTAGATACAGGTTAAAGCTCCTTCTGTACTATCCCCGTTAAACCCTCCCAGGAAAGCTACAGTAAGGGGTTAGTTACAGAGTTAAGCGCCCTCTACACTCTCCCCATCAAACACTCGTGGGACAGGTACAGCATGGGGTTAGATACAGCGTAAAACTCCCTCTACACTGTCCACATCAAACACTCCCAGGGCAGGTACAGCACAGGGTAAGATATAGAATAAAGCTCCCTCAGCACTGTCCCCAACAAACACTCGCAGGAGAGGTACAGCACGGGGTTAGATGCAGAGTAAAGCTCACTCTACACTATCCCCATCAAACACTCCCAGGACAGGTACAGCACAGGGTTAGATACAGAGTAAAGTTCCCTCTGCGCTGTCCTCATCAAACCATCCCAGGACAGGTACAGCACAGGGTTAGATACAGAATAAAGCTCCCCCTGCCCTGTCCCCATCAAACACTCCCAGGTCAGGTACCCGCACTGGGTTAGTTATAGAGTAAAGCTCCTGCTGCACTGTCCCTATCAAACACTTCCCGGACAGGTACAGCATGTGGTTAGTGACAAAGAAAAACTCTCTCTCTACACTGTCCTCTTCAAACACTCCCAGGACAGGTGCAGCACGGGATTAGATACAGAGTAAAGCTGCACTACACTGTCCCCATCAAACACTCCCAGGACAGGCACAGCATGGGGTTAGATACAGAGCAAATCTCCCTCTGCACTGTCCCCATCAAACATTCCCAGGACAGGTACAGCACAGGGTTAGATACAGAATAAAGCTCCCTCTGCGCTGTCCCTATCAAACACTCCAGGACAGGTACAGGCCAGCGTTAGATACAGAATAAAGCTCCTTCTACACTTTTCCCATCAAACGCTCCAGGGCAGGTACAACACGGGGTTAGATACAGAGTAAAACTCCCTCTACGCGGTCCCCATCAAATACTCGTAGGGCATGTACAGCACGAGGTTAGATACAGAGCAAAGCTCCCTGTACACTGTCCCAATCAAGCACTCCCAGGACAGGTCCAGCAAGGGGTTAGATACAGAGTAAAGCTTCCTCTACACTGTCCCCATCAAACACTCCCAGGGCAGGTACAGCACGGGATTAGATACAGAGTAAAGCTCCTCTACACTGTCCCCATCAAACACTCCCAGGACAGGTACAGCATGTGTTTAGATACCGAGAAAATCTCTCTCTCTACACTGTCCCCATTAAACATTCCCAGGACAGGTACAGCACAGGGTTAGATACAGAATAAAGCTCCCTCTGCGCTGTCCCTATCAAACACTCCAGGACAGGTACAGGCCAGCGTTAGATACAGAATAAAGCTCCTTCTACACTTTTCCCATCAAACGCTCCAGGGCAGGTACAACACGGGGTTAGATACAGAGTAAAACTCCCTCTACGCGGTCCCCATCAAATACTCGTAGGGCATGTACAGCACGAGGTTAGATACAGAGCAAAGCTCCCTGTACACTGTCCCAATCAAACAATCCCAGGGCAGGTACAGCACGGGATTAGATACAGAGTAAAGCTCCTCTACACTGTCCCCATCAAACACTCCCAGGACAGGCGCAGCAGGGTGTTAGATCAATAGTAAAGCTCCCTCTACACTGTTCCCATCAAACACTCCAGGACAGGTACAGCACGGTGTTAGATACAGAGTAAAGCTCCCTCTACACTGTCCCCATCGAACACTCCCAGGGCAGCTACAGCACAGGGTTAGATACAGATTAAAGCTCACTCTGCGCTATCCCCGTTAAACACTGGCAGGACAAGTACAGCAAGGGATTAGATACAGAGTTAATGCCCTCTACACTGTCCCCGTCAAACACTCGCAGGACAGCTACAGCACGGGGTTAGAGACAGAGTAAAACTCCCTCTACACTGTCCACATCAAACACTCCCAGGACAGCTACAGCACGGGGTTAGATACATAGTAAAGCTCCCTCTACACTGTTCCCATCAAACACTCACGGGCAGGTACAACACGGGGTAAGATACAGAGTAATACTCCATGTGCACTGTCCCCATCAAACACTCCCAGGACAGGTACAGCACGGGGTTAGATACAGAGTAAAGCATCCTCTGCACTGACCAATCAAACGCTCCAGGGCAGGTACAGCACGGGGTTAGATACAGAGCAAAGCTCCCTGTCCACTGTCCCAATCAAGAACTCCTAGGACTGGTACAGCAAGGGGTTAGATACAGTGTAAAGCTTCCTCTACACTCCCCATCAAACACTCCCAGGGCAGGTACAGCACGGGGTTAGATACAGAGTAAAGCTCTCTCTACACTGTCCCCATCAAACACTCCCAGGAAAGGTACAGCACGGGATTAGATACAGGTTAAAGCTCCTTCTGTACTATCCCCGTTAAACACTCCCAGGAAAGCTACAGCAAGGGGTTAGTTACAGAGTTAAGCGCCCTCTACGCTCTCCCCATCAAACACTCGTGGGACAGGTACAGCATGGGGTTAGATACAGAGTAAAACTCCCTCTACACTGTTCCCATCAAACACTCACGGGCAGGTACAACACGGGGTAAGATACAGAGTAATAGTCCCTGTACACTGTCCCCATCAAACACTCCCAGGACAGGTACAGCACGGGGTTAGATACAGAGTAAAGCATCCTCTGCACTGTCTCCATCAAACACTCCCAGCCAAGTACAGCACGGGATTAGATACAGAGTAAAGCTCCTCTACACTGACCCATCAAACACTCCCAGGACAGGTACAGCATGTGGTTAGATACAGATAAAATCTCTCTCTCTACACTGTCCCCATCAAACACTCCCAGGACAGGCACAGCACGGTTTTAGATACAGAGCAAATCTCCCTCTTCACTGTCCCTATCAAACAGTCCCAGGACAGGTACAGCACGGGGTTTGATACAGAATAAAGCTCCCTCTACACTGTTCCCATCAAACACTCCCAGGGCAGGTACAGCACGGGGTTCGATACAGGTTAAAGTTCCTTCTGTACTATCCCCGTTAAACACTCCCAGGAAAGCTACAGTAAGGGGTTAGTTACAGAGTTAAGCGCCCTCTACACTCTCCCCATCAAACACTCATGGGACAGGTACAGCATGGGGTTAGATACAGAGTAAAACTCCCTCTACACTGTTCCCATCAAACACTCACGGGCAGGTACAACACGGGGTAAGGTACAGAGTAATACTCCCTGTACACTGTCCCCATCAAACACTCCCAGGACAGGTACAGCACGGGGTTAGATACAGAGCAAAGCTTCCTCTACACTGTCCCCATCAATCACTCCCAGGGCAGGTACAGCACGGGGTTAGATACAGAGTAATGCTCACTCTACACTATCCCCATCAAACACTCCCAGGACAGGTACAGCACAGGGTTAGATACAGAGTAAAGCTCCTCTACACTGACCCATCAAACACTCCCAGGACAGGTACAGCATGTGGTTAGATACAGATAAAATCTCTCTCTCTATACTGTCCCCATCAAACACTCCCAGGACAGGCACAGCATCGGTTTAGATACAGAGCAAATCTCCCTCTTCACTGTCCCTATCAAACAGTCCCAGGACAGGTACAGCATGGGGTTTGATACAGAATAAAGCTCTCTCTACACTGTCCCCATCAAACACACCCAGGAAATGTACAGCACGGGATTAGATACAGATTAAAGCTCCTTCTGTACTATCCCCGTTAAACACTCCCAGGAAAGCTACAGCAAGGGGTTAGTTACAGATTTAAGCGCCCTCTACACTCTCCCCATCAAACACTCGTGGGACAGGTACAGCATGGGGTTAAATACAGAGTAAAACTCCCTCTACACTGTCCACATCAAACACTCCCAGGGCAGGTACAGCACAGGGTAAGATATAGAATAAAGCTCCCTCAGCGCTGTCCCCAACAAACACTCGCAGGAGAGGTACAGCATGGGGTTAGATGCAGAGTAATGCTCACTCTACACTATCCCCATCAAACACTCCCAGGACAGGTACAGCACAGGGTTAGATACAGAGTAAAGCTCCCTCTGCGCTGTCCTCATCAAACCATCCCAGGACAGGTACAGCACAGGGTTAGATACAGAATAAAGCTCCCTCTGCCCTGTCCCCATCAAACACTCCCAGGACAGGTACCCGCACTGGGTTAGTTATAGAGTAAAGCTCCTGCTGCACTGTCCCTATCAAACACTTCCCGGACAGGTACAGCATGTGGTTAGTGACAAAGAAAAACTCTCTCTCTACACTGTCCCCATCAAACACTGCCAGGACAGGTGCAGCACGGGATTAGATACAGAGTAAAGCTGCACTACGCTGTCCCCATCAAACACTCCCAGGACAGGCACAGCATGGGGTTAGATACAGAGCAAATCTCTCTCTGCACTGTCCCCATCAAACATTCCCAGGACAGGTACAGCACAGGGTTAGATACAGAATAAAGCTCCCTCTGCGCTGTCCCTATCAAACACCCCAGGACAGGTACAGGCCAGCGTTAGATGCAGAATAAAGCTCCTTCTACACTTTTCCCATCAAACGCTCCAGGGCAGGTACAACACGGGGTTAGATACAGAGTAAAACTCCCTCTACGCGGTCCCCATCAAATACTCGTAGGGCATGTACAGCACGAGGTTAGATACAGAGCAAAGCTCCCTGTACACTGTCCCAATCAAGCACTCCCAGGACAGGTCCAGCAAGGGGTTAGATACAGAGTAAAGCTTCCTCTACACTGTCCCCATCAAACACTCCCAGGGCAGGTACAGCACGGGATTAGATACAGAGTAAAGCTCCTCTACACTGTCCCCATCAAACACTCCCAGGACAGGTACAGCATGTGTTTAGATACCGAGAAAATCTCTCTCTCTACACTGTCCCCATTAAACACTCCCAGGACAGGTACAGCACAGGGTTAGATACAGAGTAAAGCTACCTCTACTCTGTCCCCAACTAACACTCCCAGGACAGGCGCAGCAGGGTGTTAGATCAATAGTAAAGCTCCCTCTACACTGTTCCCATCAAACACTCCAGGACAGGTACAGCACGGTGTTAGATACAGAGTAAAGCTCCCTCTACACTGTCCCCATCGAACCCTCCCAGGGCAGCTACAGCACAGGGTCAGATACAGATTAAAGCTCCCTCTACACTGTCCCCATCGAACACTCCCAGGGCAGCTACAGCACAGGGTTAGATACAGATTAAAGCTCACTCTGCGCTATCCCCGTTAAACACTGGCAGGACAGGTACAGCTCTGGATTTGATACAGAGTAAAACTCGCTCTGCACTATCCCCATTAGACACTTCCAGGACAAGTACAGCAAGGGGTTAGATACAGAGTAAATGCCCTCTACACTGTCCCCGTCAAACACTCGCAGGACAGCTACAGCACGGGGTTAGAGACAGAGCAAAACTCCCTCTACACTATCCACATCAAACACTCCCAGGACAGGTACAGCACGGGGTTAGATACAGAGTAAAGCATCCTCTGCACTGACCCATCAGACACTCCCAGGACAGGTACAGCATGTGGTTAGATACAGATAAAATCTCTCTCTCTACACTGTCCCCATCAAACACTCCCAGGACAGGCACGGCACCGGTTTAGATACAGAGCAAATCTCCCTCTTCACTGTCCTATCAAACACTCCCAGGACAGGTGCAGCACGGGGTTTGATACAGAATAAAGCTCCCTCTACACTGTTCCCATCAAACACTCGCAGGGCAGGTACAGCACGGGGTTAGATACAGAGCAAAGCTCCCTGTCCACTGTCCCAATCAAGCACTCCCAGGACTGGTACAGCAAGGGGTTAGATACAGTGCAAAGCTTCCTCTATACTGTCCCCATCAAACACTCCCAGGGCAGGTACAGCACGGGGTTAGATACAGAGTAAAGCTCTGTCTACACTGTCCCCATCAAACACTCCCAGGAAAGGTACAGCACGGGATTAGATACAGGTTAAAGCTCCTTCTGTACTATCCCCGTTAAACACTCCCAGGAAAGCTACAGCAAGGGGTTAGTTACAGAGTTAAGCGCCCTCTACACTCTCCCCATCAAACACTCGTGGGACAGGTACAGCATGGGGTTAGATACAGAGTAAAACTCCCTCTACACTGTCCACATCAAACACTCCCAGGGCAGGTACAGCACAGGGTAAGATATAGAATAAAGCTCCCTCAGCGCTGTCCCCAACAAACATTCGCAGGAGAGGTACAGCACGGGGTTAGATGCAGAGTAAAACTCCCTCTACACTGTCCACATCAAACACTCCCAGGACAGCTACAGCACGGGGTTAGATACATAGTAAAGCTCCCTCTGCACTGTTCCCATCAAACACTCACGGGCAGGTACAACACGGGGTAAGAAACAGAGTAATACTCCCTGTACACTGTCCCCATCAAACACTCCCAGGACAGGTACAGCACGGGGTTAGATACAGAGTAAAGCATCCTCTGCACTGTCTCCATCAAACACTCCCAGCCAGGTACAGCACGGGATTAGATACAGAGTAAAGCTCCTCTATACTGACCCATCAAACACTCCCAGGACAGGTACAGCATGTGGTTAGATACAGATAAAATCTCTCTCTCTACACTGTCCCCATCAAACACTCCCAGGACAGGCACAGCACGGGTTTAGATACAGAGCAAATCTCCCTCTTCACTGTCCCTATCAAACAGTCCCAGGACAGGTACAGCACGGGGTTTGATACAGAATAAAGCTCCCTCTACACTGTTCCCATCAAACACTCGCAGGGCAGGTACAGCACGGCGTTAGATACAGAGCAAAGCTTCCTCTACACTGTCCCCACCAATCACTCCCAGGGCAGGTACAGCACGGGATTAGATACAGAGTAAAGCTCCTCTACACTGACCCATCAAACACTCCCAGGACAGGTACAGCATGTGGTTAGATACAGATAAAATCTCTCTCTCTATACTGTCCCCATCAAACACTCCCAGGACAGGCACAGCACCGGTTTAGATACAGAGCAAATCTCCCTCTTCACTGTCCCTATCAAACAGTCCCAGGACAGGTACAGCACAGGGTTTGATACAGAATAAAGCTCCCTCTACACTGTTCCCATCAAACACTCGCAGGGCAGGTACAGCACGGGGTTAGATACAGAGCAAAGCTCCCTCTACACTGTCCCCATCAAACACTCCCAGGACAGGTACAGCACGGGATTAGATACAGAGTAAAGCTGCACTACACTGTCCCCATCAAACACTCCCAGGACAGGCACAGCATGGGGTTAGATACAGAGCAAATCTCTCTCTGCACTGTCCCCATCAAACATTCCCAGGACAGGTACAGCACAGGGTTAGATACAGAATAAAGCTCCCTCTGCGCTGTCCCTATCAAACACCCCAGGACAGGTACAGGCCAGCGTTAGATGCAGAATAAAGCTCCTTCTACACTTTTCCCATCAAACGCTCCAGGGCAGGTACAACACGGGGTTAGATACAGAGTAAAACTCCCTCTACGCGGTCCCCATCAAATACTCGTAGGGCATGTACAGCACGAGGTTAGATACAGAGCAAAGCTCCCTGTACACTGTCCCAATCAAGCACTCCCAGGACAGGTCCAGCAAGGGGTTAGATACAGAGTAAAGCTTCCTCTACACTGTCCCCATCAAACACTCCCAGGGCAGGTACAGCACGGGATTAGATACAGAGTAAAGCTCCTCTACACTGTCCCCATCAAACACTCCCAGGACAGGTACAGCATGTGTTTAGATACCGAGAAAATCTCTCTCTCTACACTGTCCCCATTAAACACTCCCAGGACAGGTACAGCACAGGGTTAGATACAGAGTAAAGCTACCTCTACTCTGTCCCCAACTAACACTCCCAGGACAGGCGCAGCAGGGTGTTAGATCAATAGTAAAGCTCCCTCTACACTGTTCCCATCAAACACTCCAGGACAGGTACAGCACGGTGTTAGATACAGAGTAAAGCTCCCTCTACACTGTCCCCATCGAACCCTCCCAGGGCAGCTACAGCACAGGGTCAGATACAGATTAAAGCTCCCTCTACACTGTCCCCATCGAACACTCCCAGGGCAGCTACAGCACAGGGTTAGATACAGATTAAAGCTCACTCTGCGCTATCCCCGTTAAACACTGGCAGGACAGGTACAGCTCTGGATTTGATACAGAGTAAAGCTCGCTCTGCACTATCCCCATTAGACACTTCCAGGACAAGTACAGCAAGGGGTTAGATACAGAGTAAATGCCCTCTACACTGTCCCCGTCAAACACTCGCAGGACAGCTACAGCACGGGGTTAGAGACAGAGTAAAACTCCCTCTACACTATCCACATCAAACACTCCCAGGACAGCTACAGCACGGGGTTAGATACATAGTAAAGCTCCCTCTTCACTGTTCCCATCAAACACTCACGGGCAGGTACAACACGGGGTAAGATACAGAGTAATACTCCCTGTACACTGTCCCCATCAAACACTCCCAGGACAGGTACAGCACGGGGTTAGATACAGAGTAAAGCATCCTCTGCACTGACCCATCAAACACTCCCAGGACAGGTTCAGCATGTGGTTAGATACAGATAAAATCTCTCTCTCTACACTGTCCCCATCAAACACTCCCAGGACAGGCACGGCACGGGTTTAGATACAGAGCAAATCTCCCTCTTCACTGTCCTATCAAACACTCCCAGGACAGGTGCAGCACGGGGTTTGATACAGAATAAAGCTCCCTCTACACTGTTCCCATCAAACACTCGCAGGGCAGGTACAGCACGGGGTTAGATACAGAGCAAAGCTCCCTGTCCACTGTCCCAATCAAGCACTCCCAGGACTGGTACAGCAAGGGGTTAGATACAGTGCAAAGCTTCCTCTACACTGTCCCCATCAAACACTCCCAGGGCAGGTACAGCACGGGGTTAGATACAGAGTAAAGCTCTGTCTACACTGTCCCCATCAAACACTCCCAGGAAAGGTACAGCACGGGATTAGATACAGGTTAAAGCTCCTTCTGTACTATCCCCGTTAAACACTCCCAGGAAAGCTACAGCAAGGGGTTAGTTACAGAGTTAAGCGCCCTCTACACTCTCCCCATCAAACACTCGTGGGACAGGTACAGCATGGGGTTAGATACAGAGTAAAACTCCCTCTACACTGTCCACATCAAACACTCCCAGGGCAGGTACAGCACAGGGTAAGATATAGAATAAAGCTCCCTCAGCGCTGTCCCCAACAAACATTCGCAGGAGAGGTACAGCACGGGGTTAGATGCAGAGTAAAACTCCCTCTACACTGTCCACATCAAACACTCCCAGGACAGCTACAGCACGGGGTTAGATACATAGTAAAGCTCCCTCTACACTGTTCCCATCAAACACTCACGGGCAGGTACAACACAGGGTAAGATACAGAGTAATACTCCCTGTACACTGTCCCCATCAAACACTCCCAGGACAGGTACAGCACGAGGTTAGATACAGAGTAAAGCATCCTCTGCACTGTCTCCATCAAACACTCCCAGCCAGGTACAGCACGGGATTAGATACAGAGTAAAGCTCCTGTACACTGACCCATCAAACACTCCCAGGACAGGTACAGCATGTGGTTAGATACAGATAAAATCTCTCTCTCTACACTGTCCCCATCAAACACTCCCAGGACAGGCACAGCACGGGTTTAGATACAGAGCAAATCTCCCTCTTCACTGTCCCTATCAAACAGTCCCAGGACAGGTACAGCACGGGGTTTGATACAGAATAAAGCTCCCTCTACACTGTACCCATCAAACACTCGCAGGGCAGGTACAGCACGGCGTTAGATACAGAGCAAAGCTTCCTCTACACTGTCCCCACCAATCACTCCCAGGGCAGGTACAGCACGGGATTAGATACAGAGTAAAGCTCCTCTACACTGACCCATCAAACACTCCCAGGACAGGTACAGCATGTGGTTAGATACAGATAAAATCTCTCTCTCTATACTGTCCCCATCAAACACTCCCAGGACAGGCACAGCACCGGTTTAGATACAGAGCAAATCTCCCTCTTCACTGTCCCTATCAAACAGTCCCAGGACAGGTACAGCACAGGGTTTGATACAGAATAAAGCTCCCTCTACACTGTCCCCATCAAACACTCCCAGGGTAGGTACAGCACGGGGTTAGATACAGAGTAAAGCTCTGTCTACACTGTCCCCATCAAACACTCCCAGGAAAGGTACAGCACGGGATTAGATACAGATTAAAGCTCCTTCTGTACTATCCCCGTTAAACACTCCCAGGAAAACTACAGCAAGGGGTTAGTTACAGAGTTAAGCGCCCTCTACACTCTCCCCATCAAACACTCGTGGGACAGGTACAGCATGGGGTTAGATACAGAGTAAAACTCCCTCTACACTGTCCACATCAAACACTCCCAGGGCAGGTACAGCACAGGGTAAGATATAGAATAAAGCTCCCTCAGCGCTGTCCCCAACAAACACTCGCAGGAGAGGTACAGCACGGGGTTAGATGCAGAGTAAAGCTCACTCTACACTATCCCCATCAAACATTCCCAGGACAGGTACAGCACAGGGTTAGATACAGAGTAAAGCTCCCTCTGCGCTGTCCTCATCAAACCATCCCAGGACAGGTACAGCACAGGGTTAGATACAGAGTAAAGCTCCCTCTGCGCTGTCCTCATCAAACCATCCCAGGACAGGTACCGCACTGGGTTAGTTATAGAGTAAAGCTCCTGCTGCACTGTCCCTATCAAACACTTCCCGGACAGGTACAGCATGTGGTTAGTGACAAAGAAAAACTCTCTCTCTACACTGTCCCCATCAAACACTGCCAGGACAGGTGCAGCACGGGATTAGATACAGAGTAAAGCTGCACTACACTGTCCCCATCAAACACTCCCAGGACAGGCACAGCATGGGGTTAGATACAGAGCAAATCTCCCTCTGCACTGTCCCCATCAAACATTCCCAGGACAGGTACAGCACAGGGTTAGATACAGAATAAAGCTCCCTCTGCGCTGTCCCTATCAAACACCCCAGGACAGGTACAGGCCAGCGTTAGATACAGAATAAAGCTCCTTCTACACTTTTCCCATCAAACGCTCCAGGGCAGGTACAACACGGGGTTAGATACAGAGTAAAACTCTCTCTACGCGGTCCCCATCAAATACTCGGGCATGTACAGCACGAGGTTAGAGACAGAGCAAAGCTCCCTGTACACTGTCCCAATCAAGCACTCCCAGGACAGGTCCAGCAAGGGGTTAGATACAGAGTAAAGCATCCTCTACACTGTCCCCATCAAACACTCCCAGGGCAGGTACAGCACGGGATTAGATACAGAGTAAAGCTCCTCTACACTGTCCCCATCAAACACTCCCAGGACAGGTACAGCATGTGTTTAGATACAGAGAAAATCTCTCTCTCTACACTGTCCCCATTAAACACTCCCAGGACAGGTACAGCACAGGGTTAGATACAGAGTAAAGCTACCTCTACTCTGTTCCCATCAAACACTCCAGGACAGGTACAGCACGGTGTTAGATACAGAGTAAAGCTCCCTCTACACTGTCCCCATCGAACACTCCCAGGGCAGCTACAGCACAGGGTTAGATACAGATTAAAGCTCCCTCTGCGCTATCCCCGTTAAACACTGGCAGGACAGGTACAGCTCTGGATTTGATACAGAGTAATGCTCGCTCTGCACTATCCCCATTAGACACTTCCAGGACAAGTACAGCAAGGGGTTAGATACAGAGTAAATGCCCTCTACACTGTCCCCGTCAAACACTCGCAGGACAGTACAGCACGGGGTTCGAGACAGTAAAACTCCCTCTACACTGTCCACATCAAACACTCCCAGGACAGCTACAGCACGGGGTTAGATACATAGTAAAGCTCCCTCTACACTGTTCCCATCAAACACTCACGGGCAGGTACAACATGGGGTAAGATACAGAGTAATACTCCCTGTATACTGTCCCCATCAAACACTCCCAGGACAGGTACAGCACGGGGTTAGATACAGAGTAAAGCATCCTCTGCACTGTCTCCATCAAACACTCCCAGCCAGGTACAGCACGGGATTAGATCCAGAGAAAGGCTCCTTTCTACACTGTCCCCATCAAGCACTCCCAGGACAGGTACAGCACGGGGTTCGATACAGAGTAAAGCTCCCTCTACACTGTCCCCATCAAACACTCCCAGGACAGGTACAGCATGAATTAGATACAGAGTAAAGCGCCCTCTACACTGTCCCCATCGAACACTCCCAGGACAGGTACAGCACAGGATTAGATACAGAGTAAAGCGCCCTCTACACTGTTCCCATCAAACACTCCCAGGACAGGTACAGCACGGGGTTCGATACAGAGTGAAGCTCCCTCTACACTGTCCCCATCAAGCACTCCCAGGACAGGTACAGCACGGGGTTCGATACAGAGTAAAGCTCCCTCTACACTGTCCCCATCAAACTCTCCCAGGACAGGTACAGCACGGGATTAGATACAGAGAAAGGCTCCTTTCTACACTGTCCCCATCAAGCACTCCCAGGACAGGTACAGCACGGGGTTCGATACAGAGTAAAGCTCCCTCTACACTGTCCCCATCAAACACTCCCAGGACAGGTACAGCACGGGATTAGATACAGAGAAAGGCTCCTTTCTCCACTGTCCCCATCAAACACTCCCAGGACAGGTACAGCACGGGGTTCGATCCAGAGTAAAGCTCCCTCTACTAGTTCCCATTTACTCACTCCCTGGGCAGTTACAACACAGGGTTAGCTACAGGATGAAGTTTTCTCTGACTCCCAAGAATTAAGTCCCTGAGTTTTGACCCTGCATTGAGAGTGAACCTGTGTGTACTTATTTTCCAGTGTTTAGTCCCTGCCAGGCAACCGTGCTGGCGTTGTACCAGGACAATTCATTGGTCGAGGAGGTGCAGGAGAGGCAGCGATGCTGCGTCATTCTGGACCGAACCAACTTCTACTGTGAGCAGGGAGGGCAGAGCCCTGACCAGGGATATTTCATCCGACAGGGTCATCAGGCAAGTTTACATAAATCAATGATTGTTGGATCAGTGAGTGTGTCAGTGTGCAGTTTTAACAAATTCCCATTCACAATGATGCTCCAAGTTTCAAGCGCCTGATTATGGAGCACTGTTCACCCCTGCACTGGAATGTCCTGATTCATACACCAGTTTAGCGTTCCCTCACTACTGCCCCTCCGCCAGTGCAGCACTCCCTCAGTATGGACCCTCTGACTGTGCGGCACTCCCTCTATACAGATCCTCTGACAGTGCAGCATTCTCTCTATACTGACCCTGTGACAGCGTAGCATTCCCTCAGTAGTGACCCTCTGCCAGGGCATGCTCCCTCTGTGCTGACCTTTGACAGTGCAGCACTCTCTCAGTACTGACTCTCTGACAGTGCAGCGCTCTCTCAGTACTGACTCTCTGACAGTGCAGCGCTGTCTCAGTGCTGACCCTCTGACAGTGCAGCGCTCTCTCAGTACTGACTCTCTGACAGTGCAGTGCTCCCTTAGTACTGACTCTGACAGTGCAGCGCTCTCTCAGTACTGACTCTGACAGTGCAGCGCTCTCTCAGTACTGACTCTCTGACAGTGCAGCGCTCTCTCAGTGCTGACTCTCTGACAGTGCAGCGCTGTCTCAGTGCTGACCCTCTGACAGTGCAGCGCTCTCTCAGTACTGACTCTCTGACAGTGCAGCGCTCTCTCAGTACTGACTCTCTGACAGTGCAGTGCTCCCTTAGTACTGACTCTGACAGTGCAGCGCTCTCTCAGTACTGACTCTGACAGTGCAGCGCGCTCTCAGTGCTGACTCTGACAGTGTAGCGCTCCCTCAATACTGACTCTCTGATAGTGCAGCGTTCCCTCAATTCTGACTCTCTGACAGTGCAGCACTCCCTCAGCACTAACTCTCTGACAGTGCAGCACTCCCTCAGCACTAACTCTCTGACAGTGCAGCGCTCCCTCAGCACTGACTTTCTGACAGTGCAACGCTCCCTCAGCACTGACTCTCTAACAGTGCAACGCTCCCTCAGCACTGACTCTCTGACAGTGCAACTCACCCTCAGCACTGACTCTCTGACAGTGCAGCGCTCCCTCAGCACTGACCTCCAGCAGTGCAGCACTTCCCTGGTGCATACGCTCCCACAGCGCAGCACTCCTCAGTGCTGACCCTCTGTCAGTGCAGTGCTCCCTCAGTAATGCCCTCCAACGGTGCAGCGCTTCCTCAGTACTCACCCTCCAACACTGCAGAGCACCCTCAGTGCAGATTCTCCAACAGTGTGCCATTCCCTCAGTAGTGCTCACACACTGATGGCCTGAATTACCTTGACTGTGAGGGGAGAGGGCAGCACTGAGCTGTATTCCTTCACTCGCATGTTGGGTCAGGCAGGGGAAGAGCTTTGGGATGGAGGAGTGGTGAACTGGCTGTGGGAGGGGACTGGTTGGGCAGGCCTCCATCACTGCAATAACCAAAAACTGAAGCCAGTAACTGAAGCGGCCTCTTGGCTTCTAGCATGAATAGAAGATTTGCTGTCTGGCAGGAGGCAGAGAGTGGGGATAGGGGGGTCCTTCTCAGGATGGCGGCCGGAGACTCGTGGAGTTCCACAGGGGTCAGTGTTGGGACCACAACTTTTCACTTTATACATTAATGATCTAGATGAAGGAACTGAGGGCATTCTGGCTAAGTTTGCAGATGATACAAAGATAGGTGGAGGGACAGGTAGTATTGAGGAGGCGGGGAGGCTACAGATGGAATTGGACAGGTTAGGAGAATGGGCAAGGAAGTGGCAGATGGAATAAACATGGGGAAGTGTGAGGTCATGCACTTTGGTCGGAAGAATAGAGGCATAGACTATTTTCTAAATGGGGAGAGAATTCAGAAACCTGGAGTGCAAAGGGACTTGGGAGTCCTAGTCCAGGATTCTCTTACGGTTAACTTGCAGGTTGACGCGGTAGTTAGGAAGGCAAATGCAATGTTGGCATTTATTTCGAGAGGACTAGAATATAAAAGCAGGGATGTGCTGCTGAGGCTTTATAAGGCTCTGGTCAGACCACATGTAGAATATTGTGAGCAATTTTGGGCCCCGTATCTCAGGAAGGATGTTCTGGCCCTGGAGAGGGTCCAGAGGAGGTTCACGAGAACAATCCCAGGAATGAAAGGCATAACATATGAGGAACGTTTGAGGACTCTGGGTCTATACTCGATGGAGTTTAGAGGGATGAGGGGGGATCTGATTGAAACTTACAGAATACTGAAAGGCCTGGACAGAGTGGACGTAGGGAAGATGTTTCCATTAGTAGGAGAGACTAGGACCTGAGGGCACAGCCTCAGAGTAAAGGGAAGACCTTTTAGAACAGAATGAAGAGAAACTTCTTTAGCCAGAGAGTGGTGAATCTATGGAATTCATTGCCACAGAAGGCTGTGGAGGCCAGGTCATTGAGTGTATTTAAGACAGAGATAGATAGGTTCTTGATTGGTAAGGGGATCAAAGGTTACAGGGAGAAGGCGGGAGAATGGGGTTGAGAAACTTATCAGCCATGATTGAATGGCAGAGCAGTCTTGATGGGCTGAATGGCCTTATTTCTGCTCCTGTGTCTTATGGTCTTATGGCTCCATTCTGATTTTCCTCAGGATGTTCTGCTCCCAGTTGAGAATGTGCAAACAGCGGGAGGGTTCGTGATTCACACCGTCTGTGTCCCGGAATCATTACACGTTGGAGACAGACTCGACCTGTTTGTGGATGAGGTAATTTGCTTCATATGGAACGCGTTGCTGGGAAGTTGCGGCACTTATAACTGCATTGTAGACTGGAACTATCACAGCAGATATTTCGGGTGATCGTTTTGTAATGCTGTCCTGTAACAGGTCTGTGTTTTGTGGGAGCTTTCCTTGTTTCATTTTTGATAGAACTATGCTATATTGCTCTGTGATGCTGTTCTCTGGTATTTGTTGCTTGCCAGGCCTGTCGTCTTGCCTGTATGGTAAAACACACAGCCACTCACCTGCTGAACTTTGCCCTGCGCTGTGTGCTGGGTCATCACGCTGAACAGAAAGGCTCACACGTCACAGCCGAGAGACTGCGTTTTGATTACAGTATCAAGGTAGGAATCGCTTTCACTTTCCCTGCTGTCTGTGGCTAATCCTGTGCTGTGCCTGACAGTGCATCCCTTCACAACACCATCTGAGCCGCCAGTCTTCATGTAGACTTCCTGGAATCAGTGATCTCAGCCCGGAGAGAGAGAGAAACAGGAGCATTGCCCCCCTCCCTGTTGCCTTTATCAATTTGTTCCATTGAGTAGTGCAGTTTTCCCAACACCCAAGCTGTCAGTTCTGTCTGCCCTGAGCTCCCTGATCTCTGAAGATGTGGGAATCTTTGCTGAAGACAGGATTGGAACCAGATGGCATAGTTCCTGGCCCACCCTAACCCAAGAAAGCCTACTCATCAAGGCCCCTGGTGCTGCATCCATCCAGCGCGTCTGCCCCCACCCCACCCAAATCCCCCTGAGCCCCCCAAACTCCTGCACAAACCCCCAGGGTCCCTCAAACTCCTGCACAAACCCCCAGGGCCCCTCAAACTGCACAAACCCCCAGGGTCCCTCAAACTCCTGCACAAACCCCCAGGGTCCCTCAAACTGCACAAACCCCCAGCGTCCCTCAAACTCCTGCACAAACCCCCAGGGTCCCTCAAACTGCACAAACCCCCAGGGTCCCTCAAACTCCTGCACAAACCCCCAGGGTCCCTCAAACTCCTGCACAAACCCCCAGGGTCCCTCAAACTGCACAAACCCCCAGGGTCCCTCAAACTGCACAAACCCCCAGGGTCCCTCAAACTGCACAAACCCCCAGGGCCCCTCAAACTGCACAAACCCCCAGGGTCCCTCAAACTCCTGCACAAACCCCCAGGGTCCCTCAAACTGCACAAACCCCCAGGGTCCCTCAAACTCCTGCACAAACCCCAGGGCCCCTCAAACTCCTGCACAAACCCCCAGGGCCCCTCAAACTCCTGCACAAACCCCCAGGGTCCCTCAAACTCCTGCACAAACCCCCAGGGCCCCTCAAACTCCTGCACAAACCCCCAGGGTCCCTCAAACTGCACAAACCCCCAGGGCCCCTCAAACTCCTGCACAAACCCCCAGGGTCCCTCAAACTCCTGCACAAACCCCCAGGGTCCCTCAAACTGCACAAACCCCCAGGGCCCCTCAAACTGCACAAACCCCCAGGGCCCCTCAAACTCCTGCACAAACCCCCAGGGCCCCTCAAACTGCACAAACCCCCAGGGCCCCTCAAACTGCACAAACCCCCAGGGTCCCTCAAACTGCACAAACCCCCAGGGCCCCTCAAACTCCTGCACAAACCCCCAGGGCCCCTCAAACTCCTGCACAAACCCCCAGGGCCCCTCAAACTGCACAAACCCCCAGGGCCCCTCAAACTGCACAAACCCCCAGGGCCCCTCAAACTCCTGCACAAACCCCCAGGGCCCCTCAAACTCCTGCACAAACCCCCAGGGCCCCTCAAACTCCTGCACAAACCCCCAGGGTCCCTCAAACTGCACAAACCCCCAGGGTCCCTCAAACTCCTGCACAAACCCCCAGGGCCCCTCAAACTCCTGCACAAACCCCCAGGGCCCCTCAAACTCCTGCACAAACCCCCAGGGCCCCTCAAACTCCTGCACAAACCCCCAGGGCCCCTCAAACTCCTGCACAAACCCCCAGGGCCCCTCAAACTCCTGCACAAACCCCCAGGGTCCCTCAAACTGCACAAACCCCCAGGGTCCCTCAAACTGCACAAACCCCCAGGGTCCCTCAAACTCCTGCACAAACCCCCAGGGTCCCTCAAACTGCACAAACCCCCAGGGCCCCTCAAACTCCTGCACAAACCCCCAGGGTCCCTCAAACTGCACAAACCCCCAGGGTCCCTCAAACTGCACAAACCCCCAGGGCCCCTCAAACTCCTGCACAAACCCCCAGGGTCCCTCAAACTGCACAAACCCCCAGGGCCCCTCAAACTGCACAAACCCCCAGGGTCCCTCAAACTGCACAAACCCCCAGGGTCCCTCAAACTCCTGCACAAACCCCCAGGGTCCCTCAAACTGCACAAACCCCCAGGGCCCCTCAAACTGCACAAACCCCCAGGGTCCCTCAAACTCCTGCACAAACCCCCAGGGCCCCTCAAACTGCACAAACCCCCAGGGTCCCTCAAACTCCTGCACAAACCCCCAGGGTCCCTCAAACTGCACAAACCCCCAGGGCCCCTCAAACTGCACAAACCCCCAGGGCCCCTCAAACTGCACAAACCCCCAGGGTCCCTCAAACTCCTGCACAAACCCCCAGGGCCCCTCAAACTGCACAAACCCCCAGGGCCCCTCAAACTCCTGCACAAACCCCCAGGGCCCCTCAAACTCCTGCACAAACCCCCAGGGCCCCTCAAACTCCTGCACAAACCCCCAGGGCCCCTCAAACTCCTGCACAAACCCCCAGCGTCCCTCAAACTGCACAAACCCCCAGGGTCCCTCAAACTGCACAAACCCCCAGGGTCCCTCAAACTGCACAAACCCCCAGGGCCCCTCAAACTGCACAAACCCCCAGGGCCCCTCAAACTCCTGCACAAACCCCCAGGGCCCCTCAAACTGCACAAACCCCCAGGGTCCCTCAAACTCCTGCACAAACCCCCAGGGCCCCTCAAACTGCACAAACCCCCAGGGCCCCTCAAACTCCTGCACAAACCCCCAGGGCCCCTCAAACTGCACAAACCCCCAGGGTCCCTCAAACTGCACAAACCCCCAGGGTCCCTCAAACTGCACAAACCCCCAGGGTCCCTCAAACTCCTGCACAAACCCCCAGGGCCCCTCAAACTCCTGCACAAACCCCCAGGGCCCCTCAAACTGCACAAACCCCCAGGGCCCCTCAAACTCCTGCACAAACCCCCAGGGCCCCTCAAACTGCACAAACCCCCAGGGCCCCTCAAACTGCACAAACCCCCAGGGCCCCTCAAACTGCACAAACCCCCAGGGTCCCTCAAACTCCTGCACAAACCCCCAGGGCCCCTCAAACTGCACAAACCCCCAGGGCCCCTCAAACTCCTGCACAAACCCCCAGGGCCCCTCAAACTGCACAAACCCCCAGGGCCCCTCAAACTGCACAAACCCCCAGGGCCCCTCAAACTGCACAAACCCCCAGGGCCCCTCAAACTGCACAAACCCCCAGCGTCCCTCAAACTGCACAAACCCCCAGGGTCCCTCAAACTCCTGCACAAACCCCCAGGGTCCCTCAAACTGCACAAACCCCCAGGGCCCCTCAAACTCCTGCACAAACCCCCAGGGTCCCTCAAACTCCTGCACAAACCCCCAGGGCCCCTCAAACTCCTGCACAAACCCCCAGGGTCCCTCAAACTCCTGCACAAACCCCCAGGGCCCCTCAAACTGCACAAACCCCCAGGGTCCCTCAAACTGCACAAACCCCCAGGGTCCCTCAAACTCCTGCACAAACCCCCAGGGTCCCTCAAACTGCACAAACCCCCAGGGTCCCTCAAACTCCTGCACAAACCCCAGGGCCCCTCAAACTCCTGCACAAACCCCCAGGGCCCCTCAAACTGCACAAACCCCCAGGGTCCCTCAAACTGCACAAACCCCCAGGGTCCCTCAAACTGCACAAACCCCCAGGGCCCCTCAAACTGCACAAACCCCCAGGGCCCCTCAAACTGCACAAACCCCCAGGGCCCCTCAAACTGCACAAACCCCCAGGGCCCCTCAAACTGCACAAACCCCCAGGGCCCCTCAAACTGCACAAACCCCCAGGGCCCCTCAAACTGCACAAACCCCCAGGGTCCCTCAAACTCCTGCACAAACCCCCAGGGTCCCTCAAACTCCTGCACAAACCCCCAGGGTCCCTCAAACTCCTGCACAAACCCCCAGGGTCCCTCAAACTGCACAAACCCCCAGGGTCCCTCAAACTGCACAAACCCCCAGAGTCCCTCAAACTGCACAAACCCCCAGGGTCCCTCAAACTGCACAAACCCCCAGGGTCCCTCAAACTCCTGCACAAACCCCCAGGGCCCCTCAAACTCCTGCACAAACCCCCAGGGTCCCTCAAACTGCACAAACCCCCAGGGCCCCTCAAACTCCTGCACAAACCCCCAGGGCCCCTCAAACTCCTGCACAAACCCCCAGGGTCCCTCAAACTGCACAAACCCCCAGGGCCCCTCAAACTCCTGCACAAACCCCCAGGGCCCCTCAAACTCCTGCACAAACCCCCAGGGCCCCTCAAACTGCACAAACCCCCAGGGCCCCTCAAACTGCACAAACCCCCAGGGCCCCTCAAACTCCTGCACAAACCCCCAGGGCCCCTCAAACTCCTGCACAAACCCCCAGGGCCCCTCAAACTCCTGCACAAACCCCCAGGGTCCCTCAAACTGCACAAACCCCCAGGGTCCCTCAAACTCCTGCACAAACCCCCAGGGCCCCTCAAACTCCTGCACAAACCCCCAGGGCCCCTCAAACTCCTGCACAAACCCCCAGGGCCCCTCAAACTCCTGCACAAACCCCCAGGGCCCCTCAAACTTCTGCACAAACCCCCAGGGCCCCTCAAACTCCTGCACAAACCCCCAGGGTCCCTCAAACTGCACAAACCCCCAGGGTCCCTCAAACTGCACAAACCCCCAGGGTCCCTCAAACTCCTGCACAAACCCCCAGGGTCCCTCAAACTGCACAAACCCCCAGGGCCCCTCAAACTCCTGCACAAACCCCCAGGGTCCCTCAAACTGCACAAACCCCCAGGGTCCCTCAAACTGCACAAACCCCCAGGGCCCCTCAAACTCCTGCACAAACCCCCAGGGTCCCTCAAACTGCACAAACCCCCAGGGCCCCTCAAACTGCACAAACCCCCAGGGTCCCTCAAACTGCACAAACCCCCAGGGTCCCTCAAACTCCTGCACAAACCCCCAGGGTCCCTCAAACTGCACAAACCCCCAGGGCCCCTCAAACTGCACAAACCCCCAGGGTCCCTCAAACTCCTGCACAAACCCCCAGGGCCCCTCAAACTGCACAAACCCCCAGGGTCCCTCAAACTCCTGCACAAACCCCCAGGGTCCCTCAAACTGCACAAACCCCCAGGGCCCCTCAAACTGCACAAACCCCCAGGGCCCCTCAAACTGCACAAACCCCCAGGGTCCCTCAAACTCCTGCACAAACCCCCAGGGCCCCTCAAACTGCACAAACCCCCAGGGCCCCTCAAACTCCTGCACAAACCCCCAGGGCCCCTCAAACTCCTGCACAAACCCCCAGGGCCCCTCAAACTCCTGCACAAACCCCCAGGGCCCCTCAAACTCCTGCACAAACCCCCAGGGTCCCTCAAACTGCACAAACCCCCAGGGCCCCTCAAACTGCACAAACCCCCAGCGTCCCTCAAACTGCACAAACCCCCAGGGTCCCTCAAACTGCACAAACCCCCAGGGTCCCTCAAACTGCACAAACCCCCAGGGCCCCTCAAACTGCACAAACCCCCAGGGCCCCTCAAACTCCTGCACAAACCCCCAGGGCCCCTCAAACTGCACAAACCCCCAGGGTCCCTCAAACTCCTGCACAAACCCCCAGGGCCCCTCAAACTGCACAAACCCCCAGGGCCCCTCAAACTCCTGCACAAACCCCCAGGGCCCCTCAAACTGCACAAACCCCCAGGGTCCCTCAAACTGCACAAACCCCCAGGGTCCCTCAAACTGCACAAACCCCCAGGGTCCCTCAAACTCCTGCACAAACCCCCAGGGCCCCTCAAACTCCTGCACAAACCCCCAGGGCCCCTCAAACTGCACAAACCCCCAGGGCCCCTCAAACTCCTGCACAAACCCCCAGGGCCCCTCAAACTGCACAAACCCCCAGGGCCCCTCAAACTGCACAAACCCCCAGGGCCCCTCAAACTGCACAAACCCCCAGGGTCCCTCAAACTCCTGCACAAACCCCCAGGGCCCCTCAAACTGCACAAACCCCCAGGGCCCCTCAAACTCCTGCACAAACCCCCAGGGCCCCTCAAACTGCACAAACCCCCAGGGCCCCTCAAACTGCACAAACCCCCAGGGCCCCTCAAACTGCACAAACCCCCAGGGCCCCTCAAACTGCACAAACCCCCAGCGTCCCTCAAACTGCACAAACCCCCAGGGTCCCTCAAACTCCTGCACAAACCCCCAGGGTCCCTCAAACTGCACAAACCCCCAGGGCCCCTCAAACTCCTGCACAAACCCCCAGGGCCCCTCAAACTGCACAAACCCCCAGGGCCCCTCAAACTGCACAAACCCCCAGGGCCCCTCAAACTCCTGCACAAACCCCCAGGGCCCCTCAAACTCCTGCACAAACCCCCAGGGTCCCTCAAACTGCACAAACCCCCAGGGCCCCTCAAACTCCTGCACAAACCCCCAGGGTCCCTCAAACTCCTGCACAAACCCCCAGGGTCCCTCAAACTCCTGCACAAACCCCCAGGGCCCCTCAAACTCCTGCACAAACCCCCAGGGTCCCTCAAACTCCTGCACAAACCCCCAGGGCCCCTCAAACTGCACAAACCCCCAGGGTCCCTCAAACTGCACAAACCCCCAGGGTCCCTCAAACTCCTGCACAAACCCCCAGGGTCCCTCAAACTGCACAAACCCCCAGGGTCCCTCAAACTCCTGCACAAACCCCAGGGCCCCTCAAACTCCTGCACAAACCCCCAGGGCCCCTCAAACTGCACAAACCCCCAGGGTCCCTCAAACTGCACAAACCCCCAGGGTCCCTCAAACTGCACAAACCCCCAGGGCCCCTCAAACTGCACAAACCCCCAGGGCCCCTCAAACTGCACAAACCCCCAGGGCCCCTCAAACTGCACAAACCCCCAGGGCCCCTCAAACTGCACAAACCCCCAGGGCCCCTCAAACTGCACAAACCCCCAGGGCCCCTCAAACTGCACAAACCCCCAGGGTCCCTCAAACTCCTGCACAAACCCCCAGGGTCCCTCAAACTCCTGCACAAACCCCCAGGGTCCCTCAAACTCCTGCACAAACCCCCAGGGTCCCTCAAACTGCACAAACCCCCAGGGTCCCTCAAACTGCACAAACCCCCAGAGTCCCTCAAACTGCACAAACCCCCAGGGTCCCTCAAACTGCACAAACCCCCAGGGTCCCTCAAACTCCTGCACAAACCCCCAGGGCCCCTCAAACTCCTGCACAAACCCCCAGGGTCCCTCAAACTGCACAAACCCCCAGGGCCCCTCAAACTCCTGCACAAACCCCCAGGGCCCCTCAAACTCCTGCACAAACCCCCAGGGTCCCTCAAACTGCACAAACCCCCAGGGCCCCTCAAACTCCTGCACAAACCCCCAGGGCCCCTCAAACTCCTGCACAAACCCCCAGGGCCCCTCAAACTGCACAAACCCCCAGGGCCCCTCAAACTGCACAAACCCCCAGGGTCCCTCAAACTCCTGCACAAACCCCCAGGGCCCCTCAAACTCCTGCACAAACCCCCAGCGTCCCTCAAACTCCTGCACAAACCCCCAGGGTCCCTCAAACTCCTGCACAAACCCCCAGGGTCCCTCAAACTCCTGCACAAACCCCCAGGGCCCCTCAAACTGCACAAACCCCCAGGGTCCCTCAAACTGCACAAACCCCCAGGGCCCCTCAAACTCCTGCACAAACCCCCAGGGTCCCTCAAACTGCACAAACCCCCAGGGCCCCTCAAACTGCACAAACCCCCAGGGTCCCTCAAACTGCACAAACCCCCAGGGTCCCTCAAACTCCTGCACAAACCCCCAGGGCCCCTCAAACTGCACAAACCCCCAGGGCCCCTCAAACTGCACAAACCCCCAGGGCCCCTCAAACTCCTGCACAAACCCCCAGGGTCCCTCAAACTGCACAAACCCCCAGCGTCCCTCAAACTGCACAAACCCCCAGGGTCCCTCAAACTCCTGCACAAACCCCCAGGGCCCCTCAAACTCCTGCACAAACCCCCAGGGCCCCTCAAACTCCTGCACAAACCCCCAGGGCCCCTCAAACTGCACAAACCCCCAGGGCCCCTCAAACTGCACAAACCCCCAGGGCCCCTCAAACTGCACAAACCCCCAGGGTCCCTCAAACTGCACAAACCCCCAGGGCCCCTCAAACTCCTGCACAAACCCCCAGGGTCCTTCAAACTGCACAAACCCCCAGGGTCCCTCAAACTCCTGCACAAACCCCCAGGGCCCCTCAAACTGCACAAACCCCCAGGGTCCCTCAAACTCCTGCACAAACCCCCAGGGTCCCTCAAACTGCACAAACCCCCAGGGTCCCTCAAACTGCACAAACCCCCAGGGCCCCTCAAACTGCACAAACCCCCAGGGCCCCTCAAACTCCTTTGTTCCTCTATCCTACCTAGACTCGCACCTTCCAAGTAATGTGTGTCCCCCCCCAAAAATGTACACTCACATTTTTCTGTGTTGAACTTCATTTACTAATGATTGCCCATTCTGTAAGTTTATTAATGTTGTCCTTTAATTTGTTGCAGCATTGACCATTTCCCCCACACCCCCGCACCAATTTGGTGTCATCGCAAATTCAGAGCTTACGTTTTTGATTCCAAAGTCCAAATCTTTAATGTAAGTTCTCACCTTTTGCCACTTTGAATAACTATCCTTTACTCCCACTCTCTCCTTTCTGTCTTGAAGCCAGCTGGCAATTCCTTCTGCAACTTGCCCCCTGACTCCACAGTCTATTATGGGGCACCTTGTCAAAGGCTTTTTGAAATTCCAGACATATTACATCTTCTGCCTGGTCATTGTCTGCTCTCCCTGTTACCTCCTCAACAGATTCAAGCAGGTTGGTTAAGCAAGAGTTTCCCTTTTAAAATCCATGCTAACTATTCACTTTTTTGTTTTCCATTTCTAGATTTTCTTCTGTTCTCTCCTTTAATAAGGATTCCATGATTTTTCCCAGGAGTGATGTTGAGCTGACTGTCTAACACTCTCTGAACATGTTCTGTTTCCCTTCTTAAGTATAGGAATTATATTTGCTATCCACCAGTCCTCTGGCCCTGCACATTTTTCTAATGAATTATTAAACCTTTGTACCAATGTCTGTGCTATCCCTTCCCTAGACTCTTTTAAAATACATGGAAGCAATCCATCCAGACCAAAGGCTTCATCCTCTCTGAGTTTGTTTAGTTTATTCAATATATGCCATTTTGTTATTTTAAATGCACAGATATCATTATTCATCTTATCATTCAATGTCATGTGTAATGGTTCTATCTCACTGGTAAATATCAAAGTGAAATAATTATTTGACATTTCTGCAATCTCTTTATCATTATCTGTTTATATTATCCTTAATGGTCCTATTCCCATCACAGTCTTTTTATTGATCTGTCTGTAAAATATTTTACTGGTTTATGTTCCTTGATAATTCAATATCCTATTTTCTCTTTAATTTCATCTTGTTTTTTTATTTGTCTCCTAATCTCTTGGTATTTTCTCTTATTGTGGACTTGTCTGCTGTCTGTAGCCTCTTTAGTATTGCTGAAAAAAGAAGCACGTTGTTTAAGCTTTTTTGTCTTACACTGGTCAGGACATGCATTGCACCTTTTTAAAATTAAACAAAACCCTGAGGGACAACAGCTCCCTGGTACATTCTCCATGGCAACATTCAACCAATCAGAGTTGGCTTGCTAACTGTTATGATCCCGGCTGATGTTCCTACTGGACAAGTCAGATCCTGGGCTGGAACCCGGCTTGATAGATTCTAATTTTTTATTTAGAACTGGGAAGGGTAGCTACTGAACAGAGTCACAGGAGTCAGCTGCTGAACTTTTAACTGTTAGAATCATATCTCTCAACACGGAAGTTTCCTTTTACAAAATGGAAGGATTTGGCATGATCTGGACATGTGGATGCTAACCTTGGGATTTTTTTATGAAAGAAAATCATAAATTCACCTTGGAACTGTGAACAAGCAGGCCTCCTCCAATAAATCACCTGACCTGTATGGTACTTAAGAAGAAGTTGTTTGTTTGTGTTGAGTTGCACAGGACTTTGATTAATGAAGTTGGGAGACGAAAAAGGCAAGCACATGGGAGAGTGAAAAACTTAAGTTGTGAAGCTGCTTGTTTTGAAGGCAGTCTTGTTGGAAAACAAGCTGAGAAAGGAAGGCTACCCCTCTCTACCTTGCCTGAAATTGTGTGTGGCTATCAACCTGTAGCCAGAGGAGCCTCATCTGAGTGTAACTGGTCTGCATTTGGAGCTGCAAAACTGGACAATTGATGGGAACTTCCAGGCATCTTCTGGGATCAGCGGCCCATCTGCACATGAGAGAACTCCAGGTCGACAGCGTTGAGACCCTGCGGACTTTGCCCATTATTTTATAACTCTCATCCTACAAAGCCCATCTCTGCAGAGAGACTATCTGTTTGCCTGTGTATGTCTGTGCTGGGAGAATTCTTTAGGAAGAGACAGATAGTTATACTGCCCGGTTACAATTGTGTGCTAACCAGTCCTTGCAACTTGTTAAAAGAAGTTTTGTTTAAAATAAATTAATCATTCTGAGTTTTTGAAAGAAGCCTGGTCAGAATCTCTTTTTTCGGGGTACGAGAGGTATAGTTGTACAATTGGCCATTTTGGTGCAAAAATTAAAGATTTAAATTAATGGTACAGGTTGCGGAGTTGTGAGGCTTGATAATTCGCTCCCATCCCAGCCATAACAGAATGTTTTTAGCAGTTCACAAGAGTCTATAAGTTTGTCCACACAACTAGCTCACCCACCTACCCTCAAGTTAATGGGAGACCAACAAAGGAGTAAGGATGGTAAGGGCTTTGTTGAAAATAAGTGATGATGGCAACTTTGCACTGTTGAATTAATGTTCCACACTGCTCCATGCTCTAAATGAAGCTAGACCCAGATTTACCCTTTTAACCCACAAATAGAAAAAAATAAATTAAACTTAAAGCTCCACCTTATTCCTAACACATGCAATTAACTCTAGTTCCTACCACTAAGTACTCAGCACACTTTCTCTCTCGCAGTATGTATTGTTGATCCCGATGAAATTTGGCATTCCAGCATCTGTCCTGATGAGTGCAAGACAAAAAGCTTTGACAGGATGTCTGTTTTATTGAACAGTATTTAAATCCTGTACTACTGTTTCTGTACAACTATTTAAATGCCTCATTCCTAACCCTCAATTATTCCCTTATGCCTTTTTTGATCAATGAAGTCTCACTTGTGTTTAGTTTGTTCTTTACTTTTATTGGAATATATTTGTCCTGCGCACTGAACACTGCTTTAAATGTTGCCTATCGTTGTTCTATCGTTGTTCTATCGTTGTTTTCCAATATTGTTGCCCATTTTATTTTCACAAATCTTATTTTCAGCCACTCAAAATCATATTTTTCCCATAGGTTCTATTCCAGCTTAATATCTTGTTTCTGATATGGTTCTGATCCAGTTTAACCTATTGCTTCAGATGGGATTCTGAACCAGTTTAACCTATTGCTTCTGATGGGATTCTGATCCAGTTTAACCTATTGCTTCTGATGGGATTCTGATCCAGTTTAACCTATTGCTTCTGATGGGATTCTGATCCAGTTTGACCTATTGCTTCTGATGGGATTCTGATCCAGTTTAACCTATTGCTTCTGATGGGATTCTGATCCAGTTTAACCTATTGCTTCTGATGGGATTCTGATCCAGTTTAAAGTGTGGTTTCTGATGGGATTCTGATCCAGTTTAACATGTTGTTTCTGATGGGATTCTGATCCAGTATAACCAGTTGTTTCGGATGGGATTCTGATCCAGTTTAACCTGTTGTTTCTGATGGGATTCTGATCCAGTTTAACGTGTTGTTTCGGGTGGGATTCTGATCCAGTTTAACATGTTGTTTCTGATGGGATTCTGATCCAGTTTAACGTGTTGTTTCTGATGGGATTCTGATCCAGTTTAACATGTTGTTTCTGATGGGATTCTGATCCAGTATAACCAGTTTTTTCGGATGGGATTCTGATCCAGTTTAACGTGTTGTTTCTGATGGGATTCTGATCCAGTATAACCAGTTGTTTCTGATGGGATTCTGATCCAGTTTAACCTATTGCTTCTGATGGGATTCTGATCCAGTTTAACCTATTGCTTCTGATGGGATTCTGATCCAGTTTAACGTGTTGTTTCTGATGGGATTCTGATCCAGTTTAACGTGTTGTTTCTGATGGGATTCTGATCCAGTTTAACGTGTTGTTTCTGATGGGATTCTGATCCAGTTTAACGTGTTGTTTCTGATGGGATTCTGATCCAGTTTAACGTGTTGTTTCTGATGGGATTCTGATCCAGTTTAACGTGTTGTTTCTGATGGGATTCTGATCCAGTTTAATGTGTTGTTTCTGATGGGATTCTGATCCAGTTTAACGTGTTGTTTCAGATGGGATTCTGATCCAGTTTGACGTGTTGTTTCTGATGGGATTCTGATCCAGTTTAACCTATTGCTTCTGATGGGATTCTGATCCAGTTTAACGTGTTGTTTCTGATGGGATTCTGATCCAGTTTAATTTGTTGTTACTGATGGGATTCTGATCCAGTTTCACGTGTTGTTTCTGATGGGATTCTGATCCAGTTTAACGTGTTGTTTCTGATGGGATTCTGATCCAGTTTAACCTGTTGTTTCTGATGGGATTCTGATTCAGTTTAACATGTTGTTTCTGATGGTATTCTGATCCAGTTTAATCTGTTGTTTCTGATGGGATTCTGATCCAGTTTAACGTGTTGTTTCTGATGGGATTCTGATCCAGTTTAACTTCTTGTTTCTGATGGGATTCTGATCCAGTTTAACCTGTTGTTTCTGATGGGATTCTGATCCAGTTTCACGTGTTGTTTCTGATGGGATTCTGATCCAGTTTAACGTGTTGTTTCTGATGGGATTCTGATCCAGTTTAACCTATTGCTTCTGATGGGATTCTGATCCAGTTTAACGTGTTGTTTCTGATGGGATTCTGATCCAGTTTAACATGTTGTTTCTGATGGGATTCTGATCCAGTATAACCAGTTGTTTCGGATGGGATTCTGATCCAGTTTAACGTGTTGTTTCTGATGGGATTCTGATCCAGTTTAACGTGTTGTTTCGGGTGGGATTCTGATCCAGTTTAACATGTTGTTTCTGATGGGATTCTGATCCAGTTTAACGTGTTGTTTCTGATGGGATTCTGATCCAGTTTAACCTGTTGTTTCTGATGGGATTCTGATCCAGTATAACCAGTTGTTTCGGATGGGATTCTGATCCAGTTTAACGTGTTGTTTCTGATGGGATTCTGATCCAGTTTAACGTGTTGTTTCGGGTGGGATTCTGATCCAGTTTAACGTGTTGTTTCTGATGGGATTCTGATCCAGTTTAACCTGTTGTTTCTGATGGGATTCTGATCCAGTTTAACGTGTTGTTTCTGATGGGATTCTGATCCATTTTAACGTGTTGTTTCTGATGGGATTCTGATCCATTTTAACGTGTTGTTTCTGATGGGATTCTGATCCAGTTTACCGTGTTGTTTCGGATGGGATTCTGATCCAGTTTAACGTGTTGTTTCTGATGGGATTCTGATCCATTTTAACGTGTTGTTTCTGATGGGATTCTGATCCAGTTTACCGTGTTGTTTCTGATGGGATTCTGATCCAGTTTAACGTGTTGTTTCTGATGGGATTCTGATCCAGTTTAACGTGTTGTTTCTGATGGGATTCTGATCCAGTTTAACGTGTTGTTTCTGATGGGATTCTGATCCAGTTTAACGTGTTGTTTCTGATGGGATTCTGATCCAGTTTAACGTGTTGTTTCTGATCCAGTATAACCAGTTGTTTCTGATGGGATTCTGATCCAGTTTAACCTGTTGTTTCGGGTGGGATTCTGATCCAGTATAACCAGTTGGTTCGGATGGGATTCTGATCCAGTTTAACGTGTTGTTTCTGATGGGATTCTGATCCAGTTTAACGTGTTGTTTCTGATGGGATTCTGATCCAGTTTAACTTCTTGTTTCTGATGGGATTCTGATCCAGTTTAATGTGTTGTTTCTGATGGGATTCTGATCCAGTTTAACGTGTTGTTTCTGATGGTATTCTGATCCAGTTTAATTTGTTGTTTCTGATGGGATTCTGATCCAGTTTAACGTGTTGTTTCTGATGGGATTCTGATCCAGTTTAACCTGTTGTTTCTGATGGGATTCTGATCCAGTTTAATGTGTTGTTTCTGATGGTATTCTGATCCAGTATAACCAGTTGTTTCTGATGGGATTCTGATTCAGTTTAACTTGTTGTTTCTGATGGGATTCTGATCCAGTTTAACGTGTTGTTTCTGATGGGATTCTGATCCAGTTTAACGTGTTGTTTCTGATGGGATTCTGATCCAGTTTAACGTGTTGTTTCTGATGGGATTCTGATCCAGTTTAACGTGTTGTTTCTGATGGGATTCTGATCCAGTTTAACCTGTTGTTTCTGATGGGATTCTGATTCAGTTTAACATGTTGTTTCTGATGGTATTCTGATCCAGTTTAATCTGTTGTTTCTGATGGGATTCTGATCCAGTTTAACGTGTTGTTTCTGATGGGATTCTGATCCAGTTTAACTTGTTGTTTCTGATGGGATTCTGATCCAGTTTAACGTGTTGTTTCTGATGGGATTCTGATCCAGTTTCACGTGTTGTTTCTGATGGGATTCTGATCCAGTTTAACGTGTTGTTTCTGATGGGATTCTGATCCAGTTTAACCTATTGCTTCTGATGGGATTCTGATCCAGTTTAACGTGTTGTTTCTGATGGGATTCTGATCCAGTTTAACATGTTGTTTCTGATGGGATTCTGATCCAGTATAACCAGTTGTTTCTGATGGGATTCTGATCCAGTTTAACCTGTTGTTTCTGATGGGATTCTGATCCAGTTTAACGTGTTGTTTCGGGTGGGATTCTGATCCCGTTTAACATGTTGTTTCTGATGGGATTCTGATCCAGTTTAACGTGTTGTTTCTGATGGGATTCTGATCCAGTTTAACATGTTGTTTCTGATGGGATTCTGATCCAGTATAACCAGTTTTTTCGGATGGGATTCTGATCCAGTTTAACCTGTTGTTTCGGGTGGGATTCTGATCCAGTATAACCAGTTGTTTCTGATGGGATTCTGATCCAGCTTAACCTGTTGTTTCGGGTGGGATTCTGATCCAATATAACCAGTTGTTTCGGGTGGGATTCTGATCCAGTTTAACGTGTTGTTTCTGATGGGATTCTGATCCAGTTTAACCTGTTGTTTCTGATGGGATTCTGATCCAGTTTAACGTGTTGTTTCTGATGGGATTCTGATCCATTTTAACGTGTTGTTTCTGATGGGATTCTGATCCATTTTAACGTGTTGTTTCTGATGGGATTCTGATCCAGTTTACCTTGTTGTTTCGGATGGGATTCTGATCCAGTTTAACGTGTTGTTTCTGATGGGATTCTGATCCATTTTAATGTGTTGTTTCTGATGGGATTCTGATCCAGTTTAACGTGTTGTTTCTGATGGGATTCTGATCCAGTTTAACGTGTTGTTTCTGATGGGATTCTGATCCAGTTTAACGTGTTGTTTCTGATGGGATTCTGATCCAGTTTAACATGTTGTTTCTGATGGGATTCTGATCCAGTTTAACGTGTTGTTTCTGATGGGATTCTGATCCAGTTTAACGTGTTGTTTCTGATCCAGTATAACCAGTTGTTTCTGATGGGATTCTGATCCAGTTTAACCTGTTGTTTCGGGTGGGATTCTGATCCAGTATAACCAGTTGGTTCGGATGGGATTCTGATCCAGTTTAACCTGTTGTTTCTGATGGGATTCTGATCCAGTTTAACGTGTTGTTTCTGATGGTATTCTGATCCAGTTTAACGTGTTGTTTCGGGTGGGATTCTGATCCAGTATAACCAGTTGGTTCGGATGGGATTCTGATCCAGTTTAACCTGTTGTTTCTGATGGGATTCTGATCCAGTTTAACGTGTTGTTTCTGATGGGATTCTGATCCAGTTTACCTTGTTGTTTCGGATGGGATTCTGATCCAGTTTAACGTGTTGTTTCTGATGGGATTCTGATCCATTTTAATGTGTTGTTTCTGATGGGATTCTGATCCAGTTTAACGTGTTGTTTCTGATGGGATTCTGATCCAGTTTAACGTGTTGTTTCTGATGGGATTCTGATCCAGTTTAACGTGTTGTTTCTGATGGGATTCTGATCCAGTTTAACATGTTGTTTCTGATGGGATTCTGATCCAGTTTAACGTGTTGTTTCTGATGGGATTCTGATCCAGTTTAACGTGTTGTTTCTGATCCAGTATAACCAGTTGTTTCTGATGGGATTCTGATCCAGTTTAACCTGTTGTTTCGGGTGGGATTCTGATCCAGTATAACCAGTTGGTTCGGATGGGATTCTGATCCAGTTTAACCTGTTGTTTCTGATGGGATTCTGATCCAGTTTAACGTGTTGTTTCTGATGGTATTCTGATCCAGTTTAACGTGTTGTTTCGGGTGGGATTCTGATCCAGTATAACCAGTTGGTTCGGATGGGATTCTGATCCAGTTTAACCTGTTGTTTCTGATGGGATTCTGATCCAGTTTAACGTGTTGTTTCTGATGGTATTCTGATCCAGTTTAATCTGTTGTTTCTGATGGGATTCTGATCCAGTTTAACGTGTTGTTTCTGATGGGATTCTGATCCAGTTTAATGTGTTGTTTCTGATGGGATTCTGATCCAGTTTAACGTGTTGTTTCTGATGGGATTCTGATCCAGTTTAATTTGTTGTTTCTGATGGGATTCTGATCCAGTTTAACGTGTTGTTTCTGATGGGATTCTGATCCAGTTTAACGTGTTGTTTCTGATGGGATTCTGATCCTGTTTAATGTGTTGTTTCTGATGGTATTCTGACCCAGTTTAACGTGTTGTTTCTGATGGGATTCTGATCCAATTTAACGTGTTGTTTCGGGTGGGATTCTGATCCAGTTTAACGTGTTGTTTCTGATGGGATTCTGATCCAGTTTAACCTATTGCTTCTGATGGGATTCTGATCCAGTTTAACGTGTTGTTTCTGATGGGATTCTGATCCAATTTAACGTGTTGTTTCGGGTGGGATTCTGATCCAGTTTAACGTGTTGTTTCTGATGGGATTCTGATCCAGTTTAACGTGTTGTTTCTGATCCAGTATAACCAGTTGTTTCGGATGGGATTCTGAACCAGTTTAACCTGTTGTTTCGGGTGGGATTCTGATTCAGTATAACCAGTTGTTTCTGATGGGATTCTGATCCAGTTTAACGTGTTGTTTCGGATGGGATTCTGATCCAGTTTAACGTGTTGTTTCTGATGGGATTCTGATCCAGTTTAACATGTTGTTTCTGATGGGATTCTGATCCAGTTTAACATGTTCTCTCTGTGTTACAGGTTCCAGTCACTGGGCAGCAGCTGGAGAAAGTGGAAGAGATTGTGCGAGATTTGATTCGAAGTGATGAGGTTGTGTACACAGCAGAGATCCCTTTAAATCAGGTCAACCACATCACTGGGCTCAGGACAGTCGATGAGGTACCAGCACCAAGAGCGCCTTGTACTTTCTGTCAGACTCCCCGTCTTCCCAGTTTCACAGTGCAGCACACTCTCAGCACCGGCCCTCCCTCATTAATGGCCCTCCTTCATTAGTGACCCCACCTCGAGACCTACCGCGCGGTAGCAGCGCTCACTCAGGACCAACCCTCTGACAATGCTGCACTCCATCCCTCCCTCAGCTGATGAATCAGTGCTCCTCCATGTTCAACACCACTCAGAGGAAGCACTGAGGGTGGCAAGGGCACAGAATGTGCTCTGCTCGGTAGCACCATTGCAGACTGAGCTGGCTGAGCCCTAAAGGACATAGCTGCTAGACTGGGTCTGCAACATGTGCTGAGGGAACTAACAAGAGGGGAAACGTACTTGACCTCATCCTCACCAACTTGCCTGCTGCAGATACATCTGTCCATGACAGTATCGGTAGGAGTGACCACCACACAGTCGTTGTGGAAGTGAAGTCCCACCTTCACATTGAAGATACCCTCCATCGTGTTGTGTGGCACTACCACCGTGCTAAATGGGATAGATTTCGAACAGATCTAGCAACCCAAGACTGGGCATCCATGAGACGCTGTGGGCCATCAGCAGCAGCAGAATTGTACTCGAACACAATCTGTAACCTCATGGCCCGGCATATCCCCCACTCTACCATTACCATCAAGCCAGGGGATCAACCCTTGTTCAATGATGAGTACAGGAGGGCATGCCAGGAGCAGCACCAGGCATACCTAAAAATGTGGTGTCAACCTGGTGAAGCTATAACACAGCATTAGCAGAAAGTGATAGACAGAGCTAAGCGATCCCATAACCAACGAATCAGATCTAAGCTCTGGAGGCCTACCATATCCAGTTGTGAATGGTGGTGGACAGTTAAACAACTTACTGGAGGAGGCTCCACAAATATTCACATCCTCAGTGATGGGGGAGCCCAGCACATCAGTGCAAAAGGTAAGGCTGAAGTATTTGTTACAATCTTCAGCCAGAAGTGCCGAGTGGATGATCCATCTCGGCCTCCTCCTGAGGTCCCAGCATCTCAGATGCCAGTCTCCAGCCAATTCGATTAATTCCATGTGATATCAAGAAACAGCTGAAGGCACTGGCTACGGCTAAGGCTATGGGCCCTGACAATATTCCAGCAATAATACTGACGACTTGTGCTCCAGAACTTGCAGTGCTCCTAGCTAAGCTGTCCCAGTACAGCTATAACGCTTGCATCTACCCAACAATGTGCAAAATTGCCCAGCTTTGTTCTGTACACAAGGTACAGGACAAATCCAACCCAGCCAATTACTGCCGCATCAGTCTACTCTCGATCATCAGTAAAGTGATGGAAGGAGTCATCAATAATGATATCAAGTGGCACTTGCTTAGCAATAACCTGCTCACTGATGCCCAGTTGGGTTCTGTCTGGGCCACTCAGCTCCTGACCTCATTACGTTCTTGGTTCAAATATGGACTAAAGGACTGAACTCCAGAGGTGAGGTGAGAGTGACAGCATTGGACATCAAGGCAGCATTGGACCGAGTGTCAAAGGAGCCCCAGCAAAAGTGGTGTTGCTGGGTATTGGGGAAAACTCTCCACTGGTTGGAGTCATACCTAGCACAAAGGAACATGATTGTGGTTGTTGGAGGTCAGTCATCTTAGTTCCAGGCATTACTGCAAGAGTTCCTCAGGGTAGTGTCCTCGGCCCAACCATCTCCAGCTGCTTCATCAATGAGCTTCCTTCCATCATAAGGACAGAAGTGGGGAGGTTCGTTGATGATTGCACAATGTTCAGCAACATTTGTGACTCCTCAGATACTGAAGCAGTCCATGTCCAAATGTAGCAAGACCTGGACAATATCCAGGCTTGGGCTAACAAGTAGCAAGTAACATTTGTACCACACAAGTGCTGCCAATGACCAACTCCAACAAGAGAGAATCTCACCTTCATGCTTTGACATTCGATGGCATTACCATCACTGAATCTCCTGCTATCGACATCTTGAGGTTTACCATTGACCAGAAACTGAACTGGGCTAACGATATAAATCCTGTGGCTATATGAGCAGGTCAGAGGCTAGGAATCCTGTGGCAAGTAACTCACTTCCTGACTCCCCAAAGTCTTACCATCATCTACAAGGCACAAGCCAGGAATATGATGGAATACTCCCCATTTGCTTGGATGAGCACAGCTCCAGTAGCACTCAAGAAGCTTGACACCATCCAGGACAAGGCAGCCCACTTGATTGACACCCCATCCACAAACATTCACTCCCTCTGCCACTGACGCATAGTAGCAGCAGTGTTTACCATCTACAAGATGCACTGCAGGGACTCACCAAGCCTCCAGAGACAGCACCTTCCAAACCCACGACCACAACCATCTAGGTGGACAAGGAAAGCAGACACATAGGAACATCACCACCTGGAAGTTCCCCTCCAAGCCATGCACCATCCTGACTTGGAAATATGTCGCCATTCCTTCACTGTCGCTGGATCAAAATCCTGGAACTCCCTTCCTAACAACACTGTGGGTGTACCTACACCACATGGACTGCAGCGGTGCAAGAAGGCAGCTCACCACAACCTTCTCAAAGGCAAATAGCGATGGGCAATAAATGCTGGTCTAGCCAGTGATGCTCACATCCCATGAATGAATAAAGCAAAACTCTCTCAGTACTGAACTGGAGCAGCTAAATGGTGTCCATTGATGATCAGAAAGAGGATTCCCATTTGATTGTCCCCCTCCATTGCCCCAGTACTGATTCCACTTGTTACTGCCTATCTTCTGCCCCAGTCAGACCAAGTCACCTGCCCCTTAGTAACTACTAACAGCAGAGCAGAGGATTGGTCTGGACTTTGGCATGAGCTGGAATGGAGGATGAATGGCTGAGGACATATGAAATGCACCTCAACATTTGGAGACTTGGGAAGATGCTATTATTTAGGCCCTTGATCATTCCGTAAGCAGAAGCTGATGGATTTGCTGCATTTGTACTAAGAGCTACCTCATCTTTTTTTGTGTCAGATATATCCAGATTCTGTGCGTGTGGTGTCAGTCGGGGTGCCTGTTGAACAGTTACTGCATTCAGATAACAAACAACGTACTTCTGTGGAACTCTGCTGTGGGACGTGAGTAACCAGTTCTGACTGGAGGGAGCTTTACTCTGTATCTAACCTCGTGTTGTACCTGTCCTGGGAGTGTTTGATGGGAACAGCGTAGAGGGAGCTTTACTCTGTATCTAACCCCGTGTTGTACCTGTCCTGTGAGTGTTTGATGGGGACAGTGTAGAGGGAGCTTTACTCTGTATCTAACCCCGTGCTGTACCTGTCCTGGGAGTGTTTGATGGGGACAGTGTAGAGGGAGATTTACTCTGTATCTAACCCCGTGCTGTACTTGTCCTGGGAGTGTTTGATGGGGACAGTGTAGAGGGAGCTTTACTCTTTATCTAACCCTGTGCTGTACCTGTGCTGGGAGTGATTGATGGGGACAGTGTAGAGGGAGCTTTACTCCATATCTAACCCCATGCTGTACCTGTCCTGGGAGTGTTTGATGGGGACAGTGTAGAGGGAGCTTTATTCTGTATCTAACCCCATGCTGTACCTGTCCTGGGGGTGTTTGATTGGAACAGTGTAGAGGGAGCTTTACTCCATATCTAACCCTGTGCTGTACCTGTCCTGGGAGTGTTTGATGGGGACAGTGTAGAGGGAGCTTTACTCTTTATCTAACCCTGTGCTGTACCTGTGCTGGGAGTGATTGATGGGGACGGTGTAGAGGGAGCTTTACTCCATATCTAACCCCATGCTGTACCTGTCCTGGGAGTGTTTGATGGGGACAGTGTAGAGGGAGCTTTATTCTGTATCTAACCCCATGCTGTACCTGTCCTGGGAGTGTTTGATGGGGACAGTGTAGAGGGAGCTTTACTCTGTATCTAACCCTCTGCTGTACCTGTCCTGGGAGCGTTTGATGGGGACAGTGTAGAGGGAGCTTTACTCCATATCTAACCCCGTGCTGTACCTGTCCTGGGAGTGTTTGATGGGGACAGTGTAGAGGGAGCTTTACTCTGTATCTAACCCCGTGCTGTACCTGTCCTGGGGGTGTTTGATGGGAACAGTGTAGAGGGAGCTTTACTCCATATCTAACCCTGTGCTGTACCTGTCCTGGGAGTGTTTGATGGGGACAGTGTAGAGGGAGCTTTACTCTGTATCTAACCCCGTGCTGTACCTGTCCTGGGAGTGTTTGATGGGGACAGTGTAGAGGGAGATTTACTCTGTATCTAACCCCGTGCTGTACCTGTCCTGGGAGTTTTTGATGGGGACAGTGTAGAGGGAACTTTACTCTGTATCTAACCCCGTGCTGTACCTGTCCTGGGAGTGTTTGATGGGGACGGTGTAGAGAGAGATTTACTCTGTATCTAACCCCGTGCTGTACCTGTCCTGGGAGTTTTTGATGGGGACACTTTAGAAGGGAGATTTACTTTCAAATCCTGTCCTCACTGTCTTCTTTCAGGCATTTGCTGCGGACGGGTCTGATCGGGGACCTGGCGATTGTATCAGAGAGGCAGCTGGGGAAGGGCATCAGCAGAATAGTGGCTGTGACAGGAGAGGAGGCCAAAGAGGTGAGAGTCTAAAGCGAGGTCCCTGCTGGAGTAAATACAGTGAGGACGTGAGTGTCCCTTATGGAGTCTCACTGAGGTTCAAAGCTGTACACTAACCGGAGTGACTGACAAAGCCAAGTAATGTGTTAAAACAGCAATCTTATTAAATATTCAATAATGATCATTGTGATAATAATAGTGATATATCAGTTATAATTAATAATTTAACAGAAGAAAGATAACTTTATTGAAAGGAGAAACTACTGTATAAGAAAAGAACTTCCATAGTAGACATTCTTTATGACAGGTACATACCATATTACGGATACATACTATATGACAGGTACATACTATATGACAGGTACATACCATATTACGGATACATACTATATGACAGGTACATACTATATGACAGGTACATACTATATGACAGGTACATACTATATGACAGGTACATACCATATTACGGATACATACTATATGACAGGTACATACTATATGACAGGTACATACTATATGACAGGTACATACCATATTACGGATACATACTATATGACAGGTACATACTATATGACAGGTACATACTATATTACGGATGCGTGCTAAATGACAGGTGCGCGCTGCACGACAGGTGCATGCTATATTACAATTGCTAATCTCAAATTGGTCTGTTCACAACAGCTCCCCAAAATGATAAGCTCACCTTGGTTGTTAAATCACCAAGTGTCTGAATACACGTGTGGGCACTTTGGTCAGTCAGTCGTTCCCTTCCATAGTCTGGAGTGCTTGACTAATCCACTTTGGCTGCAGCAGCGAATCCTGGAAGCAGTTTCCCTTTAAGCCAAATTTCTGGCTCCATTCCAGCCCTTCGAGGCTTTCTTGAAACAAGTGTCTTGGTAAATATGAGCCCTTATCAAATTCTTCTCTCAGGCACTACAAGGCTTTGCAGACTTCACAATGTTCAAGCTGTTTATGCATCTTTTGACAGTGTTTCCCATTTGCTATCAATCAGACTCCATCTCCTGATTCCACACCATAGTTGACCACCCCACGTGTAAGGCTATTCATTGCCCTGGCTTGTAGTTTAAGGATCATCAAATGCAGTAAGAAAAAGAACTTCTGATAAACAGAAGACAACTTTAATTTAGTCATCTAGCTTGAAAAGAGAAAACAAAGATGTAGACCAAATATCAGCTGTGAATGGCCAGTATGAGAAACACGTTCTGGGGTAAGTTGTTAATATCACTGCTGATTACTATTGAGTAATTATTTGAAGCACAATCATGCCTAGGCTTAAATCAATGCCTACAAAGTAAGATTCAATCAAGGTTCATTTAAAAATCAAAACTGAAGCAGAAATAAAATTACAAAAATTAGTGATTGAGGGCCTGCAACCCCATCTTTAAAATTCTTTCACAGGATGTGGCTGTCTTACAAGTCATAGGCATTTAATGCCTATCCCTAAATGCTCTTGAGAAGGTGGTGGTGAGCTGCCTACACGAACTGCTGCGGTCCATATGGCGTAGGTACACCTACAGTGCTGTTAGGGATGGAGTTCCAGGATTTTGACCCAGCGACGGTGAAGGAACAGCGATATATTTCCAAGTCAGGATGGTGAATGACTTGAATGGAAACTTCCAGGTGGCCGTGTTCCCATGTGCCTCTTAGGTGGAGAGGTCATGGGTTTGGAAGGTGCTGTCTATGGAGCCTTGGTGAATTCCTGCAGTGCATCTTGTAGATGGTACACACTGCTGCTACTGTGCGTCGGTGGTGGAGGGAGTGAATGTTTGTGGATGGGGTGCCAATCATGTGGGCTGTTTTGTCCTGAACGGTGTCAAGCTTCTTGAGTGTTGTTGGAGCTGTGCTTATCCAGGTAAGTAGGGAGGATTCCAACACACTCCTGACTTCTGTCTTGTAAATGGTAACAGAGCACGTATCCGGGTGCCTGGTAACCCTGTGATCAGGGGCAGAATGCCTGACACAATTATACATCTGTACCCCATGTTCACCACCCTCCCTCAATTTCTGCTTCCTCGTGCCCCTACTACTTCCAACCCAGGTGAGTTGTGAAGGGGTGAGCCAGTTCCCAAACTTAAATTCAGCAACCCAAGGAAAGGAGGGAATGGCTGGTGGAAGGCGTGCTGCCTTTTATTAAATACTTGACAGTGAAATTTGGTCACTCTCTTTAAGGGAGAACCTCAGCAGGAAAGTGTTTATATAAAATAAAAGATATATGGATTATTCATGCAGACAGTGAGGGATGATTAGTCAGAGGCAGTAGATGCTGACCACATTTCAGGTCCTCTAACAGAATCCCCCCTTTATACAGAGCAGTATTCTGGCAGGGAATCTGTGTCTGCACCCCTCTCACTAAGCTGAGGGAGTGCTGCACTTTTGGATGACATCTATCTGTGTTCTCAGGTCAAAGTAAAAGACCCCATGTTAATAAAGCTTCTTCAACAGCACCTCCCAAAACTCTTATCACGTCGAAGAACCAGGGCATCAGACACATGGGAACACCACCACCTGCAACTTCCTTCCAAGCCACTCCCCATCCTGACTTGGAAATATATCACCATTCCTTCACTGCTGCTGGGTCAAAATCCTGGAACTCCCTTTCTAACAGCGCTGTGGGTGAAACCACACCACATGAAGGTGGTTCACCACCTTCTCAAGGGCAATTACGGATAGGCAATAAATAAGATAAGAATGGTAGGGTAGGCCATTCAGCCCCTCGAGTCCAGTCTGCCATTCAATAAGATCATGGCTGATGTGATCATGGCCTTAATTCCACTTTCCTGCCTGCACCCTATAACTCTTCACTCCCTTGGAGATAAAAAATCTGTCTAACTCAGCCTTGAATATATTCAATGACCCAGCCTCCACTGCTGACTGTGGAAGAGAATTCCAAAGAGTAATGACCCTCTGAGAGAAGAAATTTTTTCTCATCTCTGTATTAAATGAGAGATCCCTTACATTGAAACTGTGCCCCTAGCTCTAGAGGCTCCCACGATATGAAACATCCTCTCAGTATCTATCCTGTCAAGCTGCCTCAGAATCTTAAGTTGCAATAAGATCTCCTTTCAATCTTCTAAAATCCGATGAGTACAGGCCCAACCTTTCCCATAAGACAACTACTTCATCCCAGGAATCAGCCTAGTGAATCTTCTCTGAACTGCATGCAATACAAGTATATGCCTCCTTAAGTAAGGAGTCCAAAACTGTACATAGTGATCTCACCAATGCCCTGAAGAATTGTAGCAAAACTTCCCCACTTTTAAAGTCCATCCCCCTTGCAATAAAAGCCAACATTCTATTTGCCTTCCTCATCACTTGCTGTAACTACATGCTGACATTTTGAGATTCATATACAAGGACACCCAGATCCCTCTGTATTGCAGCATTCTGCAGTCTCTCTCCATTTAAATAATATTCTGCTTTTCTCCTCTTCCCACCAATGTGGACAATGTTTTCCCACATTTTATTCCATCTGCCAAATTTTTGCGCACCCACTTAACCTATCTTTATCCCTTTGCAGACTCTTTGTATCCGCCTACAACTTGCTTTCTTACCTATCTTTGTATTGTAGGAAAATTTGGCTACAGTACAATCAGTTCCTTCATCCAAGTCATTATTATTGATCATAAATAGTTGTGGCCCCAGCACCAATCCCTGTGGCACTCCACTAGTTACAGTTTGCAAACCTGAAAATTACCCATTTAACCTGACTCTTACGTTAGCGAATTCGCTATCCGTGCTAATATCTCAGATCCTGAAGCCCAAGATCAGCCATGATCATAAGGATTAGCAGAGCCGGCTTGAAGGGCTGTTTAGTCTACTTCTGCCCCTATATCTTGTGTTCTTACGTATTTGGATTTCCAAAGGAACTACATCTACTGGTTCCCCTTTATCTACCCTGTGTTTCACCCTCAAAGAGCTCGAATAAATTTGTCAAACACAATTTCCCTTTCACAAACCATGCTGACTCTGCCTGATTGTATTATGATTTTCTAAATGTCCTGTAAATACCTCCTGAGTAATGGATTTTGACATTTTCCCAATGACAGATGTTAGACTAACTGGCCTGTGATTTCCTGCTTTTTTCCTCCTTTCTTGAATAGAGATGTTACCTTTGGGCCTTTCCAATCCGCTGGGACCTTTTCTGAAACTAAGGCATTTTGAAGGATTACCACCAATGCATCCACTTTCTCTACAGCTACTTCCTAGGATGAAGGCCACTAGTCAAGAAGACTTGTCAGCTTTTAATCCCATTCGTTTTCTAGTACATTTTGTATAGTCATAGTGATTATTTGAAGTTGCTCTCTCCCTCAACGCACCACCCTCCATCCTCCTGCTTTTATACTATTCTTGGGGCACTTTTTGTGTCTTCTACTGTGAAGACAGATACAAAATGCTTGTTCAAAGTCTCTGCCATTTCCTTGCTTCCCATGATTAATTTTCTTTATTCTTTCATGGTATGTGGGCATGTTGCCCATACCTAATTGCCCTTGAACTGAGTGGTTTGCTCAGCCATTGCTGTGGCTCTGAAACACATGTAGGCCAGACTGGGTAAGGACAGCACATTTCCTTCCCTAAAGGACACCAGTCAACCAGGTGGGTTTTTGGAACAATTGATGATAGTTACATGGTCACCATTGACCAGACTTGCTTTCAGTTGTGGATTTGATTAATTGAATTTAAATTCCACCAGCTGCCATGGTGGGATTTGAACCCATGTCCCCAGGGCATTAGCCTGGGCCTCTAGATTACTGATCCAGTGACATTACCACTATGCGACCGTCTATCCCTGAACTCCCCAGTCTCATCCTTTATAGGGATCAATGCTCATGATCACTACACTCTTCCTTTTTATATACTTGTAGAAGCTTTTACTGTTTTATATGTCTGGATAGTTTTCTCTCATACTTCGATTTCTCTCTCTTTATTCTTTTTATTTATTTATGGGATATGGGTGTCACTGGCGAAGCCAGCATTTATTTATTGCCTGTTCCTAATTGCCCCTGAGAAGATGGTGGTGATCTGCCTTCTTGAACCACTGCAGTCCATGTGGTGCAGGTATTTTTTATATTCATTCACTGGATGTGGGCTTCGTTGGCAGGGCCAGCGTTTATTGCCCATCCCTAATTGCCCTTGAGAATGTGTTGGTGAGCTGCCTTCTTGAACCACTGCAGTCCATGTGGTGTAGGTACACCCACAGTGCTGTTAGGAAAGGAGTTCCAGGATTCTGACCCAGCGACAGTGAAGGAACCAGCAATATATTTCCAAGTCAAGATGGTGATTGGCTTGGAGGGAATCATTGTGGTGGTGGTGTTCCCATCTGTCTGCTGCCCTTGTCCTTCTAGATGGTAGTGGTCGTGGTTTTTGAAGGTGCTGTCTAAGGAGGCTTGGTGAGTTTCTGCAGTGCGTCTTGTAGATGGTACACATTACTATCACTGTGCATCAGTGGTGGAGGGAGTGAATGTTTGTGGATGGGGTGCCAATCAAGTGATGCTTTGTCCTGGGTGGTGTCGAGCTTCTTGAGTGTTGTGGGAGCTGCACTCATCCAGGCAAGTGGAGAATATTCCATCACACTCCTGACTTGTGTCTTGTAGATGTTGGCAGGTTTTGGGGAGTCTGGAGGTGAGTTACTCACCACAGGATTTCTAGCCTTTTCTAGTTTCTAAAATTTTTCCATTTTATGCCATTTCTTTGAATTTGATGCCATCCTTAACTTACTTACTTAGCCACAAATGCCACATCCTTCTCATCTTTATCAATGGAATAAAACTCCTTAAATATTTGTTACTGCTTCTCTCGTCTTTTAACCTATTTTCCCTGTCAACTGTATCCAATTCTGTTTTAATACCTTTGCATTTATTTGCCTTTATTTGAGTTTAAGACACTAGTTTCAGACCTAAGTTTCTAACTATCAAGCTGAATGTGAAATTCTATTATTTATGATCACTCTTACCTAAATGACCCTCTAATATGAGATCATCAATTAATCCTGTCTCATCTGTGGGGTGGTGCAAAAGGCAAATGGGACACTTGCCTTTATCCATTGAGGCATAGATTACAAAAGTAGGGAGGTCATGTTGGAGTTGTATCGAAACTTGGTGAGGCCACAGCTGGAGTACTGTGTGCAGTTCTGGTCGCCACATTATAGGAAGGATGTGATTGCACTGGAGGGGGTGCAGAGCAGATTTACCAGGATGTTGCTGGGGATGAAACATTTAAGTTATGAAGCGAGGTTGGATAGACTTGGGTTGTTTTCATTGGAGCAGAGAAGACTGAGGGGTAACCTGATCGAGGTGTACAAGATTGAGGGGCATGGACAGGGTGGATAGGGAGCAGCTGTTCCCCTTAGTTGAAGGGTCAGTCACAAGGGAACATAAGTTCAAGGTGAGGGGCAGGAGGTTTAGGGAAGATGTGAGGAAAAACTTTTTTACCCAGAGGGTGATGACGGTCTGGAATACGCTGCCTGGGAGGGTGGTGGAGGCGGGTTGCCTCACATCCTTTAAAAAGTACCTGGATGAGCACTTGGCACGTCATAACATTCAAGGCTATGGGCTGAGTGCTGGTAAATGGGATTAGGTAGGTAGGTCAGGTGTTTCTCATGTGTCAGTGCAGACTTGATGGGCCGAAGGGCCTCTTATGCACTCTGATACTGTGATTTCACATTGACAGGTCTAAAAATAGCCTGTTCGCTGATAGGTTCCAGAATGGGCTATTCTAAGAAACTGTCCTGAATACTTTCTATGAACTCATCATCCAGGCTAGCTTCCTTTGCCAGTTTGATTTGTTCAGCCTATATGAAGATTTAAATTTGTCATGATTGTTGCAGTACCTTTCTTATAGGCCCCCATTACTTCTTGATTTATAGTCCATCCTACAGTGTAGCTACTGTCAAGAGGCCTGTGAACTACTCCCACCAGGGACTTTTCCTTTGCTATTTCTTATTTCCTTCCAAACTGGTTCTACATCTTGATCATCCGAGCCAAGATCATTTCTCACTATTGTACTGATCTCATCCTTTATTACTGAGCTTAACCACATTTCCTTTCTTCCTATCTTTCCGAAATGTTAAATACCCTTGAATATGCAATTACGGGACTTTGGTCACTTTGCAACCACATCTCTTAAATGGCAATCAAATCATAACCATTTATTTCATATTGCACTTTCAATTCACATATTTTCTTAGGAATGCTACATGCATTCAGAAAAAGAGCTTTCAATTGTATCTTTTCATCCAGTTTTCTCACCTTGATCCTGTTTGCTGGTGTACTCCTGTGTTTGTACGCTCTGCCCCTTCCTGCACACTCTGGTTTTCATTACTCATGTTGCTACCCTGCACTATTATCTTGTCGCTTCTCGTTAACTTTCCACATCTCCCCTCACATGAATCCTCCCCAACTATTTAGATTAAAGCCCTTTCTACACTCGAGTTATACAATTGTCCAGGACACTAGTCCCAGCCCAGTTCAATTGGAGGGTTTCCCGACTGCAGCTCCTTGCCAACAACACTCACATCCCAAGAATTGATAAAGGAAACAAAACTTGCACAACTGTCCTCCCCGATATCTTGGCCAATATTTACCCTTCTAATAACATCTCTAAAATAGATTATCTATTCGTTATTACATTGCTGTTTGTGGGTGCTTGCTGTGCACAAATTGGCTGCTGTGTTTCCTAAATTGACGCACATCATTGATTGTAAACCACTTTGGGGTGACCTACACATTAGGAGCAGGAGTAGGCAACTCGAGCCTGCTCTGCCATTCAATAAAATCATGTCTGATCTGAATGTAACCTCCACTGCACAATCCTGCTTACCCCCGATAACCTTTTACCCTCTTGTTAATCAAGAACCTATCTAGCTCTGTCTTAAAAATATTCAAAGACTCTGTTTCCATCACAGTTTGAGGAAGAGAGTTCCAAAGACACTCAACTCTGAGGGAAAAAATTCTTCTAATCTCTGTCCTAAATGGGCGACCCCTTATTTTTAAATAGTGACCCTTAGTTCTAGATTCTCCCACAAGAGGAAACATCCTCTCCAGATCCACCCTGTCAAGACTCTTCAGGATCAAGTCACCTCTTACTCTTCTAAACTCCAGTGGATTCAAGCCTAGCTTGTCCAACCTTTCCTCATAAGACAACCTGTCCATTCCAAGTATTAATTTAGTAAGCTTTCTCTGAACTGCTTCCAATGCATTTCTTCCTTCCTTCCTTAAATAATGTGACCAACCCTGTACACTGTACCCTAGATGTGAACTCACTAGTGCCCTGTAGAACTGAACCATAACCTCCCTACTTTTGTATTCAATTCCCAGTACATCCACCAGTTCCCCTTTATTCACAGCACATGTGATTCCTTCAAAGAACTTCAATAAATTGGTTAAACATGATTCCCTTTTCGCAAAACCATGTTGATTCTGCCTGATTGCCTTGAATTTTTTTAAGTGCCCTGCTATAACATCTTTAATAATAGCTTCCAACATTTTCCCTATGACGGATGTTAAGCTAACTGGCCTGTAGTTTCCTGCTTTCTGTCTCCCTTTTTGAATATAGGTGTTATATTTGCTACTTTCCAATCTAATGGAACCTTCCCCAAATCTAGGGAATTTTGGAAAATTAAAACTAATGCATCAACTATTTCATGAGACACTTCTTTTAAGACCCTAGAATGAAGTCCATCGGGACCTGGGGACCCACAGCCCCAACAATTTGCTCAGTACTATTTTCCTGAGTTCCTCCATCCCTTCCAATTTCTGATTTACAGTTATTTCTGGGATGTTACTTGTATCTTCTTTAGTGAAGACTGATGCAAAAATACCAGTTCAATTCATCTGCCATCTCTTTATGTTCCATTATCAATTCCCCAGACTCACTTTCTATAGGACCAGCACTCACTTTGTTAACTTTATTTTTTAAGTATCTATAGAAACTCTTACTATCCATCTTTATATTTGAAGCTAGCTTTCTCTTGTATTCTAATTTTTCTCTCCTTCTAGTCATTTTGTTTTTTATATTCTGTCCAATCTTCAGGCCTGACACCCATCTCTGCAGTTATGTTTTTTCTTTAAGTTTGATGCTATCTTGAACTTTTTTTGTTAACCACAGATGGTGGGTCCTCCCCTTGAAATTTTCCTTTCTTGTTGGAATGTATCTATTCTGTGTATTAAAAACATAAGAAATAGGAGTAGGAGTAGACCATTCGGCTTGAGCCTGCTCCGCCATTCAATAAGATCATGGCTGATCTTGTGTTTCGATTTCCACATTCCATTCTAACCCCGTTCACCTTTGATTCCTTACCTAACAAGAAACTATCTACCTCTGCCTTAAAAATATTCAATGACCCCACCTCCACCACCTTCTGAGGCAGAGAATTCCAAACTCGCGCAACCCTCTGAGAGAAAACATTTTTCCTCATCTCTGTCGTAAAAGGGCGATCCCTAATTTTAAACACTGCCCCCTAGTTCTGGACTCACCCACAAGAGGAAACATCCTTTTGACTTCCATCTTGTCAAGGCCGTTCGGGATCTTGTATACTTCAATCAAATCACCCCGCACTCTTCTAAACTCCAGTGGAAACAAGCCCAGTCTGTCCAACCTTTCCTCATAAGACAACCCACTCATTCCAGGTATCAATCTAGTAAATCTCCTCTGAACCGCCTCCAATGCATTTACATCCTTCCTTAAATAAGGAGACCAAAACTGCACAGAGTATTCAAGGTGCGGTCTCACCAATGTCCTGTAGAACTGAAGCAGAACATCCTTACTTTTATGTTCAATCCCTCTCGTGATAAAGGATAGCATTCCATTAGCCGCCTTAATTACTTGTAGTACCGGCATACAAATCTTTTGACTTGTACTAGAGCACCTAGATCCCTCTGCACCTCAGAATTATGCAGCTCTGCTTTTTTTGTTCTTCCTGCCAAAGTGAACCACTTCCCATTTTCCCACATTAAACTCCATGTGCCAGATGTTGGCCCACTCACTCAGCCTATCTATATCCATCTGCAACCTCATGTCCTCTTCACAACATACTTTCCGACCTATTCTGAAATATCTTCTTAAATGTCTGCCACTGCATCTCTATTGACCCAACCATTAACTAATTTGCCAGTTCAGTTTAGCTAGCTCTGTTTCCATGTCCTCACAATTGCAGTGAAATTGTGAAAAATAAAACTAAAATAAATACATACCTTTGCTGAGAAGTATGTGTATCTGGCAGGCTTATGGCCTTGACTTTTTCTTATTCCCCTGTGCCCCAGGCTCGAGAGGTGGGTCGGGTGCTGGCCGAGGAAGTTGATTCTCTCTCTGTGCGGCTCAATGGTGGATTGAAGTCACTATCAGACTCTCAGAGGCTGTCGAAGCAGCTTGGACAGCTAACAGACGTGAGTATCTTTTACATCCACCCGAAAACATCTCCAAGTGCTGCAGTTACTCAGTACTGATTCTCCAGCAATGCAGCACTCCCTCAGTACTGACCCTCTGACAGTGCAGCACTCCCTCAGTACTGACCCTCTGACAGTGCAGCACACCCTCAGTACTGACCCTCTGACAGTGCAGCATTCTCTCAGTACTGACCCTCTGACGGTGCAGCACACCCTCAGTACTGACCCTCTGACAGTGCAGCACTCCCTCAGTACTGACCCTCTGACGGTGCAGCACTCCCTCAGTACTGCCCCTCTGGCAGTGCAGCATTCTCTCAGTACTGACCCTCTGACGGTGCAGCACACCCTCAGTACTGACCCTCTGACAGTGCAGCACTCCCTCAGTACTGACCCTCTGACGGTGCAGCACTCCCTCAGTACTGCCCCTCTGGCAGTGCAACATTCTCTCAGTTCTGACCCTCCGGCGGTGCAGCACTCCCTCAGTACTGACCCTCTGACAGTGCAGCACTCACTCAGTACTGACCCTCTGACAGTGCAGCACTCCCTCAGTACTGACCTTCCGGCGGTGCAGCACTCCCTCAGTACTGACCCTCTGACGGTGCAGCACTCCCTCAGTACTGACCCTCCGGCGGTGCAGCACTCCCTCAGTACTGCCGCTTCAGCCGTGCAGCACTCCCTCAGTACTGCCCCTCTGGCAGTGCAGCACTCCCTCAATACTGCCCATCAGGCAGTGCAGCACTCCCTCAATATTGCCACTCTGGCAGTGCAGCACTCCCTCAATATTGCCCCTCTGGCAGTGCAGCATTCTCTCAGTTCTGACCCTCCGGCGGTGCAGCACTCCCTCAGTACTGCCGCTTCAGCCGTGCAGCACTCCCTCAGTGCTGCCCCCCCCGGCAGCAGCGTTCTCTCAGTACCAACGCTCTGGCAGGACAGCACAGCGCTCCTGCTGTGCCGGCCCTCGACAGCGCAGTGCTCCCCCAGCGCTGACCCTCCGACAGCGCAGTGCTCCCCCAGCGCTGACCCACCGACAGCGCAGCCCTCTGACAGCACAGTGCTTCCCCAGCGCTGACCCTCTGACAGCGCAGTGCTCCCCCAGCGCTGACCCTCCGACAGCGCAGTGCTCACACAGTGCTGACCCTCCGACAGCGCAGTGCTCCCCCAGTGCTGACCCTCCGACAGCGCAGTGCTCCCACAGTGCTGACCCTCCGACAGCGCAGTGCTCCCCCAGCGCTGACCCTCCGACAGCGCAGTGCTCCCACAGTGCTGACCCTCCGACAGTGCAGTGCTCCCGCTGTGCTGACCCTCCAACAGCGCAGTTCTCCCCCAGCGTTGACCCTCCGACAGCACAGTGCTCCCCCAGTGCTGACCCTCCGACAGTGCAGTGCTCCCCCAGTGCTGACCCTCCGACAGCGCAGTGCTCCCCCAGCGCTGACCCTCCGACAGCGCAGTGCTCCCACAGTGCTGACCCTCTGACAGTGCAGTGCTCCCCCAGCGCTGACCCTCCGACAGTGCAGTGCTCCCACAGTGCTGACCCTCCGACAGTGCAGTGCTCCCGCTGTGCTGACCCTCCAACAGCGCAGTTCTCCCCCAGCGTTGACCCTCCGACAGCGCAGTGCTCCCCCAGTGCTGACCCTCCGACAGCGCAGTGCTCCCCCAGTGCTGAGACCTCCGACAGCGCAGTGCTCCTGCTGTGTGACCCTCCGACAGCGCAGTGCTCCCCCAGTGCTGACCCTCCGACAGCGCGGTGCTCCCCTAGCGCTGACCCTCCGACAGCACAGTGCTCCTGCTGTGTTGACCCTCCGACAGCGCAGTGCTCCCGCTGTGCGGACCCTCTCACAGCGCACTGCTGACCGTCCGACAACGCAGTACTCCCCCAGTTCTGACCCTCCGACAGCGCAATGCTCCCCCCAGCGCTGACCTTCCGACAGCGCAGTGCTCCCCCAGTGCTGACCCTCCAACAGTGCAGTGCTCCCGCTGTGCGGACCCTCTCACAGCGCAGCGCTGACCGTCCAACAGTGCAGTGCTCTCCCAGTGCTGACCCTCCGACAGTGCAGTGCTCCCGCTGTGCGGACCCTCTCACAGCGCAGCGCTGACCATCCAACAGTGCAGTGCTCTCCCAGTGCTGACCCTCCGACAGTGCAGTGCTCCCGCTGTGCGGACCCTCTCACAGCGCAGCGCTGACCGTCCAACAGCGCAGTGCTCCCCCAGTGCTGACCCTCCGACAGCGCAGTGCTTTCCCAGTGCTGACACTCCGACAGCGCAGTTCTGACACTCCAACAGCGCAATGCTCCCCCAGCGCTGACCTTCCGACAGCGCAGTGCTCCCCCAGCGCTGACCCTCTTCCAGCGCAGTGCTCCCACTGTGCGGACCCTCTTCCAGCGCAGTGCTCCCCCAGCGCTGACCGTCCAACAGCGCAGTGCTCCCCCAGCGCTGACCCTCCGACAGCGCAGTGCTCCCACAGTGCTGACCCTCCGACAATTCAGTGCTCCCCCAGCACTGACCTTCCGACAGCGCAGTGCTCCCCCAGTGCTGACCCTCCGACGGCGCAGTGCTTTCCCAGCGCTGACCCTCCGACAATTCAGTGCTCCCCCAGCACTGACCTTCCGACAGCGCAGTGCTCCCCCAGTGCTGACCCTCCCACAACGCAGTGCTCCCGCTGTGCAGACCCTCTGACAGCGCAATGCTCCCCCAGCGCTGACCTTCCAACAGCGCAGTGCTCCCACAGTGCTGACCCTCCGACAATTCAGTGCTCCCCCAGCACTGACCTTCCGACAGCGCAGTGCTCCCCCAGCGCTGACCCTCCGACAGCGCAGTGCTCCTGCTGTGTTGACCCTCCGACAGCGCAGTGCTCCCCCAGAACTGACCCTCCGACAGTGCAGTGCACCCCCAGTGCTGACCCTCCGACAGTGCAGTGCTCCCCCAGCACTGACCTTCCGACAAGGCAGTGCTCCCCCAGCACTGACCTTCCGACAGTGCAGTGCTCCTGCTGTGTTGACCCTCCGACAGTGCAGTGCTCCCCCAGTGCTGACCTTCCGACAGTGCAGTGCTCCCCCAGCACTGACCTTCCGACAGTGCAGTGCTCCCCCAGCACTGACCTTCCGACAGTGCAGTGCTCCTGCTGTGTTGACCCTCCGACAGTGCAGCGCTCCCCCAGTGCTGACCTTCCGACAGCGCAGTGCTCCCCCAGTGCTGACCCTGCGACAGCGCCGTGCTCCCGCTGTGCTGACCTACCAACAGCGCAGTGCTCCCCCAGCGCTGACCCTCCGACAGCGCAGTGCTCCCCCAGTGCTGACCCTCCGACAGTGCAGGGCTCCCGCTGTGCGGACCCTCTCACAGCGCAGCGCTGACCGTCCAACAGCGCAGTGCTCCCCCAGTGCTGACCCTCCAACAGTGCAGGGCTCCCGCTGTGCGGACCCTCTCACAGCGCAGCGCTGACCGTCCAACAGCGCAGTGCTTTCCCAGTGCTGACCCTCCGACGGCGCAGTGCTTTCCCAGTGCTGACACTCCGACAGCGCAGTGCTCCCCCAGTGCTGACCCTCCGACGGCGCAGTGCTTTCCCAGTGCTGACACTCCGACAGCGCAGTGCTGACCCTCCCACAACGCAGTGCTCCCGCTGTGCAGACCCTCCAACAGCGCAATGCTCCCCCAGCGCTGACCTTCCGACAGTGCAGTGCTCCCCCAGCGCTGACCCTCCGACAGCGCAGTGCTCCCCCAGTGCTGACCCTCCGACAGCGCAATGCTCCCCCAGCGCTGACCTTCCGACAGCGCAGTGCTCCCCCAGCGCTGACCCTCCGACAGCGCAGTGCTTCCCCAGCGCTGACCCTCCGACAGTGCAGTGCTCCCCCAGCGCTGACCCTCCGACAGCGCAGTGCTCCCACAGTGCTGACCCTCCGACAGTGCAGTGCTCCCGCTGTGCTGACCCTCCAACAGCGCAGTTCTCCCCCAGCGTTGACCCTCCGACAGCGCAGTGCTCCCCCAGTGCTGACCCTCCGACAGTGCAGTGCTCCCCCAGTGCTGACCCTCCGACAGCGCAGTGCTCCTGCTGTGTGACCCTCCGACAGCGCAGTGCTCCCCCAGTGCTGACCCTCCGACAGCGCGGTGCTCCCCTAGCGCTGACCCTCCGACAGCACAGTGCTCCTGCTGTGTTGACCCTCCGACAGCGCAGTGCTCCCGCTGTGCGGACCCTCTCACAGCGCACTGCTGACCGTCCGACAACGCAGTACTCCCCCAGTTCTGACCTACTGACAGCGCAGTGCTCCCCCAGCGCTGACCCTCCGACAGCGCAGTGCTCCCCCAGTGCTGACCCTCCGACAGTGCAGGGCTCCCGCTGTGCGGACCCTCTCACAGCGCAGCGCTGACCGTCCAACAGCGCAGTGCTCCCCCAGTGCTGACCCTCCAACAGTGCAGGGCTCCCGCTGTGCGGACCCTCTCACAGCGCAGCGCTGACCGTCCAACAGCGCAGTGCTTTCCCAGTGCTGACCCTCCGACGGCGCAGTGCTTTCCCAGTGCTGACACTCCGACAGCGCAGTGCTCCCCCAGTGCTGACCCTCCGACGGCGCAGTGCTTTCCCAGTGCTGACACTCCGACAGCGCAGTGCTGACCCTCCCACAACGCAGTGCTCCCGCTGTGCAGACCCTCCAACAGCGCAATGCTCCCCCAGCGCTGACCTTCCGACAGTGCAGTGCTCCCCCAGCGCTGACCTTCCGACAGCGCAGTGCTCCCCCAGCGCTGACCCTCCGACAGCGCAGTGCTTCCCCAGCGCTGACCCTCCGACAGTGCAGTGCTCCCCCAGCGCTGACCCTCCGACAGCGCAGTGCTCCCACAGTGCTGACCCTCCGACAGTGCAGTGCTCCCGCTGTGCTGACCCTCCAACAGCGCAGTTCTCCCCCAGCGTTGACCCTCCGACAGCGCAGTGCTCCCCCAGTGCTGACCCTCCGACAGTGCAGTGCTCCCCCAGTGCTGACCCTCCGACAGCGCAGTGCTCCTGCTGTGTGACCCTCCGACAGCGCAGTGCTCCCCCAGTGCTGACCCTCCGACTGCGCGGTGCTCCCCTAGCGCTGACCCTCCGACAGCACAGTGCTCCTGCTGTGCGGACCCTCTCACAGCACACTGCTGACCGTCCGACAACGCAGTACTCCCCCAGTTCTGACCCTCCGACAGCGCAATGCTCCCCCAGCGCTGACCTTCCGACAGCGCAGTGCTCCCCCAGTGCTGACCCTCCGACAGTGCAGGGCTCCCGCTGTACGGACCCTCTCACAGCGCAGCGCTGACCGTCCAACAGTGCAGTGCTCTCCCAGTGCTGACCCTCCGACAGTGCAGTGCTCCCGCTGTGCGGACCCTCTCACAGCGCAGCGCTGACTGTCCAACAGTGCAGTGCTCTCCCAGTGCTGACCCTCCGACAGTGCAGTGCTCCCGCTGTGCGGACCCTCTCACAGCGCAGCGCTGACCGTCCAACAGCGCAGTGCTCCCCCAGTGCTGACCCTCCGACAGCGCAGTGCTTTCCCAGTGCTGACACTCCGACAGCGCAGTTCTGACACTCCAACAGCGCAATGCTCCCCCAGCGCTGACCTTCCGACAGCGCAGTGCTTTCCCAGCGCTGACCTTCCGACAGCGCAGTGCTTTCCCAGCGCTGACCTTCCGACAGCGCAGTGCTCCCACAGTGCTGACCCTCCGACAATTCAGTGCTCCCCCAGCACTGACCTTCCGACAGCGCAGTGCTCCCCCAGTGCTGACCCTCCGATGGCGCAGTGCTTTCCCAGTGCTGACACTCCGACAGCGCGGTGCTGACCCTCCCACAACGCAGTGCTCCCGCTGTGCAGACCCTCTGACAGCGCAATGCTCCCCCAGCGCTGACCTTCCGACAGCGCAGTGCTCCCACAGTGCTGACCCTCCGACAATTCAGTGCTCCCCCAGCACTGACCTTCCGACAGCGCAGTGCTCCCCCAGCGCTGACCCTCCGACAGCGCAGTGCTCCTGCTGTGTTGACCCTCCGACAGCGCAGTGCTCCCCCAGAACTGACCCTCCGACAGTGCAGTGCACCCCCAGTGCTGACCCTCCGACAGTGCAGTGCTCCCCCAGCACTGACCTTCCGACAAGGCAGTGCTCCCCCAGCACTGACCTTCCGACAGTGCAGTGCTCCTGCTGTGTTGACCCTCCGACAGTGCAGTGCTCCCCCAGTGCTGACCTTCCGACCGTGCAGTGCTCCCCCAGCAGTGACCTTCCGACAGTGCAGTGCTCCCCCAGCACTGACCTTCCGACAGTGCAGTGCTCCCCCAGCACTGACCTTCCGACAGTGCAGTGCTCCTGCTGTGTTGACCCTCCGACAGTGCAGCGCTCCCCCAGTGCTGACCTTCCGACAGCGCAGTGCTCCCCCAGTGCTGACCCTGCGACAGCGCTGTGCTCCCGCTGTGCTGATCTTCCGACAGCGCAGTGCTCCCCCAGCGCTGACCCTCCGATAGCGCAGTGCTCCCCCAGTGCTGACCCTCCGACAGTGCAGGGCTCCCGCTGTGCGGACCCTCTCACAGCGCAGCGCTGACCGTCCAACAGCACAGTGCTCCCCCAGTGCTGACCCTCCAACAGTGCAGGGCTCCCGCTGTGCGGACCCTCTCACAGCGCAGCGCTGACCGTCCAACAGCGCAGTGCTTTCCCAGTGCTGACCCTCCGACGGCGCAGTGCTTTCCCAGTGCTGACACTCCGACAGCGCAGTGCTCCCCCAGTGCTGACCCTCCGACGGCGCAGTGCTTTCCCAGTGCTGACACTCCGACAGCGCAGTGCTGACCCTCCCACAACGCAGTGCTCCCGCTGTGCAGACCCTCCAACAGCGCAATGCTCCCCCAGCGCTGACCTTCCGACAGTGCAGTGCTCCCCCAGCGCTGACCCTCCGACAGCGCAGTGCTCCCCCAGTGCTGACCCTCCGACAGCGCAATGCTCCCCCAGCGCTGACCTTCCGACAGCGCAGTGCTCCCCCAGCGCTGACCCTCCGACAGCGCAGTGCTCCCGCTGTGCGGACCCTCTCACAGCGCAGCGCTGACCGTCCAATAGCGCAGTGCTCCCCCAGTGCTGACCCTCCGACAGCGCAGTGCTTTCCCAGTGCTGACACTCCGACAGCGCAGTTCTGACACTCCAACAGCGCAATGCTCCCCCAGCGCTGACCTTCCGACAGCGCAGTGCTCCCCCAGCGCTGACCCTCCGACAGCGCAGTGCTCCCACAGTGCTGACCCTCCGACAATTCAGTGCTCCCCCAGCACTGACCTTCCGACAGCGCAGTGCTCCCACAGTGCTGACCCTCCGACAATTCAGTGCTCCCCCAGCACTGACCTTCCGACAGCGCAGTGCTCCCCCAGCGCTGACCCTCCGACGGCGCAGTGCTTTCCCAGTGCTGACACTCTGACAGCGCGGTGCTGACCCTCCCACAACGCAGTGCTCCTGCTGTGCAGACCCTCTGACAGCGCAATGCTCCCCCAGCACTGACCTTCCGACAGTGCAGTGCTCCCCCAGTGCTGACCCTCCGACGGCGCAGTGCTTTCCCAGTGCTGACACTCCGACAGCGCGGTGCTGACCCTCCCACAACGCAGTGCTCCTGCTGTGCAGACCCTCTGACAGCGCAATGCTCCCCCAGCGCTGACCTTCCGACAGCGCAGTGCTCCCACAGTGCTGACCCTCCGACAATTCAGTGCTCCCCCAGCACTGACCTTCCGACAGCGCAGTGCTCCCCCAGCGCTGACCCTCCGACAGCGCAGTGCTCCTGCTGTGTTGACCCTCCGACAGCGCAGTGCTCCCCCAGAACTAACCCTCCGACAGTGCAGTGCACCCCCAGTGCTGACCCTCCGACAGTGCAGTGCTCCCCCAGCACTGACCTTCCGACAAGGCAGTGCTCCCCCAGCACTGACCTTCCGACAGTGCAGTGCTCCTGCTGTGTTGACCCTCCGACAGTGCAGTGCTCCCCCAGTGCTGACCTTCCGACAGTGCAGTGCTCCCCCAGCAGTGACCTTCCGACAGTGCAGTGCTCCCCCAGCACTGACCTTCCGACAGTGCAGTGCTCCTGCTGTGTTGACCCTCCGACAGTGCAGCGCTCCCCCAGTGCTGACCTTCCGACAGCGCAGTGCTCCCCCAGTGCTGACCCTGCGACAGCGCCATGCTCCCGCTGTGCTGACCTTCCGACAGCGCAGTGCTCCCCCAGCGCTGACCCTCCGATAGCGCAGTGCTCCCCCAGTGCTGACCCTCCGACAGTGCAGGGCTCCCGCTGTGCGGACCCTCTCACAGCGCAGCGCTGACCGTCCAACAGCGCAGTGCTCCCCCAGTGCTGACCCTCCAACAGTGCAGGGCTCCCACTGTGCGGACCCTCTCACAGCGCAGCGCTGACCGTCCAACAGCGCAGTGCTTTCCCAGTGCTGACCCTCCGACGGCGCAGTGCTTTCCCAGTGCTGACACTCCGACAGCGCAGTGCTCCCCCAGTGCTGACCCTCCGACGGCGCAGTGCTTTCCCAGTGCTGACACTCCGACAGCGCAGTGCTGACCCTCCCACAACGCAGTGCTCCCGCTGTGCAGACCCTCCAACAGCGCAATGCTCCCCCAGCGCTGACCTTCCGACAGTGCAGTGCTCCCCCAGCGCTGACCCTCCGACAGCGCAGTGCTCCCCCAGTGCTGACCCTCCGACAGTGCAGGGCTCCCGCTGTGCGGACCCTCTCACAGCGCAGCGCTGACCGTCCAACAGCGCAGTGCTCCCCCAGTGCTGACCCTCCAACAGTGCAGGGCTCCCGCTGTGCGGACCCTCTCACAGCGCAGCGCTGACCGTCCAACAGCGCAGTGCTTTCCCAGTGCTGACCCTCCGACGGCGCAGTGCTTTCCCAGTGCTGACACTCCGACAGCGCAGTGCTCCCCCAGTGCTGACCCTCCGACGGCGCAGTGCTTTCCCAGTGCTGACACTCCGACAGCGCAGTGCTGACCCTCCCACAACGCAGTGCTCCCGCTGTGCAGACCCTCCAACAGCGCAATGCTCCCCCAGCGCTGACCTTCCGACAGTGCAGTGCTCCCCCAGCGCTGACCCTCCGACAGCGCAGTGCTCCCCCAGCGCTGACCTTCCGACAGCGCAGTGCTCCCCCAGCGCTGACCCTCCGACAGCGCAGTGCTCCCGCTGTGCGGACCCTCTCACAGCGCAGTGCTCCCCCAGCGCTGACCCTCCAACAGCGCAGTGCTCCCCCAGCACTGACCTTCCGACATCGCGGTGCTCCCGCTGTGCGGACCCTCTCACAGCGCAGTTCTCCCCCAGTGCTGACCCTCCGACAGCGCGGTGCTCCCCCAGTGCTGACCCTCCGACAGTGCAGTGCACCCCCAGTGCTGACCCTCCGACAGCGCAGTGCTCCCGCTGTGCGGACCCTCTCACAGCGCAGTGCTCCCCCAGCGCTGACCCTCCAACAGCGCAGTGCTCCCCCAGCACTGACCTTCCGACATCGCGGTGCTCCCGCTGTGCGGACCCTCTCACAGCGCAGTGCTCCCCCAGTGCTGACCCTCCAACAGCGCGGTGCTCCCACAGTGCTGACCCTCCGACAGTGCAGTGCACCCCCAGTGCTGACCCTCCGACAGCGCAGTGCTCCCCCAGTGCTGACCCTCCGACAGCGCAGTGCTCCCCCAGTGCTGACCCTCCGACAGCGCAGTGCTCCCCTAGCGCTGACCCTCCGACAGCGCAGTGCTCCCCCAGTGCTGACCCTCCGACAGCGCAGTGCTCCCCCAGCGCTGACCCTCCGACAAGGCAGTGCTCCTGCTGTGTTGACCCTCCGACAGCGCAGTGCTCCCCCAGAACTGACCCTCCGACAGTGCAGCGCTCCCCCAGTGCTGACCCTCCGACAGTGCAGTGCTCCCCCAGCACTGACCTTCCGACAGTGCAGTGCTCCCCCAGCACTGACCTTCCGACAGTGCAGTGCTCCTGCTGTGTTGACCCTCCGACAGTGCAGCGCTCCCCCAGTGCTGACCTTCCGACAGCGCAGTGCTCCCCCAGTGCTGACCCTGCGACAGCGCAGAGCTCCCCCAGCGCTGAACCTCCGACAGCGCCATGCTCCCGCTGTGCTGACCTTCCGACAGCGCAGTGCTCCCCCAGCGCTAACCCTCCAACATCGCAGTACTCCCCCAGCACTGACCTTCCGACAGTGCAGTGCTCCCCCAGCACTGACCTTCCGACAGTGCAGTGCTCCTGCTGTGTTGACCCGCCGACAGTGCAGCGCTCCCCCAGTGCTGACCTTCCGACAGCGCAGTGCTCCCCCAGTGCTGACCCTGCGACAGCGCAGAGCTCCCCCAGCGCTGAACCTCCGACAGCGCCATGCTCCCGCTGTGCTGACCTTCCGACAGCGCAGTGCTCCCCCAGCGCTAACCCTCCAACATCGCGGTGCTCCCCCAGTGCTGACCCTCCGACAGCGCAGTGCTCCCCCAGTGCTGACCCTCCGACAGTGCAGGGCTCCCGCTGTGCGGACCCTCTCACAGCGCAGCGCTGACCGTCCAACAGCGCAGTGCTCCCCCAGTGCTGACCCTCCGACAGTGCAGGGCTCCCGCTGTGCGGACCCTCCGACAGCGCAATGCTCCCCCAGCGCTGACCCTCCGACAGCGCAGTGCTCCCCCAGTGCTGACCCTCCGACAGCGCAGTGCTCCTGCTTTATTGACCCTCCGACAGCACAGTGCTCCCCCAGCGCTGACCCTCCGACAGCGCAGTGCTCCCCTAGCGCTGACCCTCCGACAGCGCAGTGCTCCCCCAGCGCTGACCGTCCAACAGCGCAGTGCTCCCCCAGTGCTGACCCTCCGACAGTGCAGGGCTCCTGCTGTGCGGACCCTCTCACAGCGCAGCGCTGACCGTCCAACAGCGCAGTGCTCCCCCAGTGCTGACCCTCCGACAGCGCAGTGCTTTCCCAGTGCTGACACGCCGACAGCGCAGTGCTGACCCTCCCCCAACGCAGTGCTCCCGCTGTGCAGACCCTCCGACAGCGCAGTGCTCCCCCAGCGCTGACCTTCCGACAGCGCAGTGCTCCCCCAGCGCTGACCCTCCGACAGCGCAGTGCTCCCCCAGTGCTGACCCTCCGACAGTGCAGTGCTCCCCCAGCACTGACCTTCCGACAGTGCAGTGCTCCTGCTATGTTGACCCTCCGACAGTGCAGCGCTCCCCCAGTGCTGACCTTCCGACAGCGCAGTGCTCCCCCAGTGCTGACCCTGCGACAGCGCAGAGCTCCCCCAGCGCTGAACCTCCGACAGCGCCATGCTCCCGCTGTGCTGACCTTCCGACAGCGCAGTGCTCCCCCAGCGCTGGCCCTCCAACATCGCGGTGCTCCCGCAGTGCTGACCCTCCAACAGCACAGTGCTCCTGCTGTGTTGACCCTCCGACAGCGCAGTGCTCCCGCTGTGCGGACCCTCTCACAGCGCACTGCTGACCGTCCGACAACGCAGTACTCCCCCAGTTCTGACCCTCCGACAGCGCAATGCTCCCCCAGCGCTGACCTTCCGACAGCGCAGTGCTCCCCCAGTGCTGACCCTCCGACAGTGCAGGGCTCCCGCTGTACGGACCCTCTCACAGCGCAGCGCTGACCGTCCAACAGTGCAGTGCTCTCCCAGTGCTGACCCTCCGACAGTGCAGTGCTCCCGCTGTGCGGACCCTCTCACAGCGCAGCGCTGACCGTCCAACAGTGCAGTGCTCTCCCAGTGCTGACCCTCCGACAGCGCAGTGCTCCCGCTGTGCGGACCCTCTCACAGCGCAGCGCTGACCGTCCAACAGCGCAGTGCTCCCCCAGTGCTGACCCTCCGACAGCGCAGTGCTTTCCCAGTGCTGACACTCCGACAGCGCGGTGCTGACCCTCCCACAACGCAGTGCTCCCGCTGTGCAGACCCTCTGACAGCGCAATGCTCCCCCAGCGCTGACCTTCCGACAGCGCAGTGCTCCCACAGTGCTGACCCTCCGACAATTCAGTGCTCCCCCAGCACTGACCTTCCGACAGCGCAGTGCTCCCCCAGCGCTGACCCTCCGACAGCGCAGTGCTCCTGCTGTGTTGACCCTCCGACAGCGCAGTGCTCCCCCAGAACTGACCCTCCGACAGTGCAGTGCACCCCCAGTGCTGACCCTCCGACAGTGCAGTGCTCCCCCAGCACTGACCTTCCGACAGTGCAGTGCTCCTGCTGTGTTGACCCTCCGACAGTGCAGTGCTCCCCCAGTGCTGACCTTCCGACAGTGCAGTGCTCCCCCAGCAGTGACCTTCCGACAGTGCAGTGCTCCCCCAGCACTGACCTTCCGACAGTGCAGTGCTCCCCCAGCACTGACCTTCCGACAGTGCAGTGCTCCTGCTGTGTTGACCCTCCGACAGTGCAGCGCTCCCCCAGTGCTGACCTTCCGACAGCGCAGTGCTCCCCCAGTGCTGACCCTGCGACAGCGCTGTGCTCCCGCTGTGCTGATCTTCCGACAGCGCAGTGCTCCCCCAGCGCTGACCCTCCGATAGCGCAGTGCTCCCCCAGTGCTGACCCTCCGACAGTGCAGGGCTCCCGCTGTGCGGACCCTCTCACAGCGCAGCGCTGACCGTCCAACAGCACAGTGCTCCCCCAGTGCTGACCCTCCAACAGTGCAGGGCTCCCGCTGTGCGGACCCTCTCACAGCGCAGCGCTGACCGTCCAACAGCGCAGTGCTTTCCCAGTGCTGACCCTCCGACGGCGCAGTACTTTCCCAGTGCTGACACTCCGACAGCGCAGTGCTCCCCCAGTGCTGACCCTCCGACGGCGCAGTGCTTTCCCAGTGCTGACACTCCGACAGCGCAGTGCTGACCCTCCCACAACGCAGTGCTCCCGCTGTGCAGACCCTCCAACAGCGCAATGCTCCCCCAGCGCTGACCTTCCGACAGTGCAGTGCTCCCCCAGCGCTGACCCTCCGACAGCGCAGTGCTCCCCCAGTGCTGACCCTCCGACAGCGCAATGCTCCCCCAGCGCTGACCTTCCGACAGTGCAGTGCTCCCCCAGCGCTGACCCTCCGACAGCGCAGTGCTCCCGCTGTGCGGACCCTCTCACAGCGCAGCGCTGACCGTCCAACAGCGCAGTGCTCCCCCAGTGCTGACCCTCCGACAGCGCAGTGCTTTCCCAGTGCTGACACTCCGACAGCGCAGTTCTGACACTCCAACAGCGCAATGCTCCCCCAGCGCTGACCTTCCGACAGCGCAGTGCTCCCCCAGCGCTGACCCTCCGACAGCGCAGTGCTCCCACAGTGCTGACCCTCCGACAATTCAGTGCTCCCCCAGCACTGACCTTCCGACAGCGCAGTGCTCCCACAGTGCTGACCCTCCGACAATTCAGTGCTCCCCCAGCACTGACCTTCCGACAGCGCAGTGCTCCCCCAGTGCTGACCCTCCGACGGCGCAGTGCTTTCCCAGTGCTGACACTCTGACAGCGCGATACTGACCCTCCCACAACGCAGTGCTCCTGCTGTGCAGACCCTCTGACAGCGCAATGCTCCCCCAGCGCTGACCTTCCGACAGCGCAGTGCTCCCCCAGTGCTGACCCTCCGACGGCGCAGTGCTTTCCCAGTGCTGACACTCCGACAGCGCGGTGCTGACCCTCCCACAACGCAGTGCTCCTGCTGTGCAGACCCTCTGACAGCGCAATGCTCCCCCAGCGCTGACCTTCCGACAGCGCAGTGCTCCCACAGTGCTGACCCTCCGACAATTCAGTGCTCCCCCAGCACTGACCTTCCGACAGCGCAGTGCTCCCCCAGCGCTGACCCTCCGACAGCGCAGTGCTCCTGCTGTGTTGACCCTCCGACAGCGCAGTGCTCCCCCAGAACTGACCCTCCGACAGTGCAGTGCACCCCCAGTGCTGACCCTCCGACAGTGCAGTGCTCCCCCAGCACTGACCTTCCGACAAGGCAGTGCTCCCCCAGCACTGACCTTCCGACAGTGCAGTGCTCCCGCAGTGCTGACCCTCCGACAGCGCAGTGCTCCCCCAGTGCTGACCCTCCGACAGTGCAGGGCTCCCGCTGTGCGGACCCTCTCACAGCGCAGCGCTGACCGTCCAACAGCGCAGTGCTCCCCCAGTGCTGACCCTCCGACAGTGCAGTGCTTTCCCAGTGCTGACACTCCGACAGCGCAGTGCTGACCCTCCCACAACGCAGTGCTCCCGCTGTGCAGACCCTCCGACAGCGCAGTGCTCCCCCAGCGCTGACCTTCCGACAGCGCAATGCTCCCCCAGCGCTGACCCTCCGACAGCGCAGTGCTCCCCCAGCACTGACCTTCCGACAGTGCAGTGCTCCTGCTGTGTTGACCCTCCGACAGCACAGTGCTCCCCCAGAACTGACCCTCCGACAGTACAGTGCTCCCCCAGTGCTGACCCTCCGACAGTGCAGTGCTCCCCCAGCACTGACCTTCCGACAAGGCAGTGCTCCCCCAGTGCTGACCCTCCGACAGTGCAGTGCTCCCCCAGTGCTGACCCTCCGACAGCGCAGTGCTCCCCCAGAACTGACCCTCCGACAGTGCAGTGCTCCCCCAGTGCTGACCCTCCGACAGCGCAGTGCTTCCCCAGCGCTGACCCTCCAACATCGCGGTGCTCCCCCAGTGCTGACCCTCCGACAGCGCGGTGCTCCCCCTGTGCTGACCCTCCGACAGCGCAGTGGTCTCCCTGTGCTGACCCTCCGACAGCGCAGTGCTCTCCCAGTGCTGACCCTCCGACAGCGCAGTGCTCCCCCAGCGCTGACCCTCCGACAGCGCAGTGCTCCCGCTTTGCGGACCCTCTTACTTCGCAGTGCTCCCCCAGTGCTGACCCTCCGACAGCGCAGTGCTCCCGCTGTGTGGACCCTCTCACAGAGCAGTGCTCCCCCAGTGCTGACACTCCGACAGCGCAGTGCTCCCCCAGTGCTGACCCTCCGACAACGCAGTGCTCCCCCAGTGCTGACCCTCCGACAACGCAGTGCTCCCCCAGCGCTGACCCTCCGACAGCTCAGTGCTCCTGCTGTGCGGACCCTCTCACAGCACAGTGCTCCCCCAGTGCTGACCCTCCAACAGTGCAGTGCTCCCGCTGTGCGGACCCTCTCACAGCACAGTGCTCCCCCAGTGCTGACCCTCCGACAACGCAGTGCTCCCGCTGTGCTGACCCTCCGACAGCGCAGTGCTCCCCCAGTGCTGACCCTCCGACAGCGCAGTGCTCCCACTGTGCGGACCCTCTTACAGCGCAGTGCTCCCCCAGCGCTGACCCTCCGACAGCGCAGTGCTCCCACTGTGCGGACCCTCTCACAGCGCAGTGCTCCCCCAGTGCTCACCCTCCGACAGCGCAGTGCTCCCACTGTGCGGACCCTCTTACAGCGCAGTGCTCCCCCAGTGCTGACCCTCCGACAGCACAGTGCTCCCGCTGTGCGGACCCTCTCACAGCGCAGTGCACCCCCAGTGCTGACACTCCGACAGCGCAGTGCTCCCCCAGTGCTGACCTTCCGACAACGCAGTGCTCCCCCAGCGCTGACCCTCTCACAGCGCAGTGCTCCCCCAGTGCTGACCCTCCGACAGCGCAGTGCTGACCCTCTGACAGCGCAGTGCTCCTGCTGTGCGGACCCTCTCACAGCGCAGCGCTGACCCTCTGACAGCGCAGTGCTGACCCTCTGACAGCGCAGTGCTCCTGCTGTGCGGACCCTCTCACAGCGCAGCGCTGACCCTCTGACAGCGCAGTGCTCCTGCTGTGCGGACCCTCTCTCAGCGCAGTGCTGACCCTCCGACAGCACAGGGCTTTCTGGTGTGAGTACTGGTGCTGAGCTGTGACTTGTGGCTAAGTTCTGGGGTTGTTTTTATGAATTTGCAGTGAGAGCTGTGTGCTAACAGGAAGTTATGATTCTCAGGTGGTGGATGGAGCAGTGATGTTGCATCACCAACGCCGACTTCTACAGGAGAAGCTCCGAACTCTACAGAGAACAGCCAACACTGGCATTAGGAAACTGGAGACCAGGGCGGTATGTGAACGTGGGGAGACCCAGAGTGGAACGTGAGGGGAGTGGGAGGCCAGGAATATGAGATAACATGAGAGAGCAATATGGGGGCTGCAAGGTGGAGTGCAGAGACAGGTTTTTTTTTTCATTAATGGGATGTAGGTGTCGCTGGCCAAGCCAGCATTTATTGCCCATCCCTAATTGCCCTCAAGAAGGTGGTAGTGACGGTGTAGGTACACCCACAGTGCTGTTAGGGAGAGAATTCAAGGAATTTGACCCAGCGACTGAAGGGACGGTGATATATTTCCAAGTCAGGATGGTGAGAGTAGAAGGGTACATGTGGGAGGAGATGAGGAGATGGGTACGTGTAGTAGGAGATGAGGAGATGGGTACGTGTGGGAGGAGATGAGGAGATGGGTACGTGTGGGAGGAGATGAGGAGATGGGTACGTGTGGGAGGAGATGAGGAGATGGGTACGTGTAGGAGGAGATGAGATGGGTATGTGTAGGAGGAGATGAGGAGATGGGTATGTGTAGGAGGAGATGAGGAAATGGGTACGTGTAGGAGGAGATGAGGAGATGGGTACATGTAGGAGGAGATGAGATGGGTACGTGTAGGAGGAGATGAGGAGATGGGAACGTGTAGGAGGAAATGAGATGGGTATGTGTAGGAGGAGATGGGTATGGGTGGGAGGAGATGAGATGAGGAGATGGGTATGTGTAGGAGGAGATGAGATGGGTATGTGTAGGAGGAGATGAGGAGATGGGTATGGGTGGGAGGAGATGAGAAGAAGGGTATGTGTAGGAGGAGATGAGGAGATGGGTACGTGTAGGAGGAGATGAGGAGATGGGTACGTGTAGGAGGAGATGAGATGGGTATGTGTAGGAGGAGGTGATGAGATGGGTATGTGTAGGAGGAGATGGGTACGTGTAGGAGGAGATGAGGAGATGGGTATGTGTAGGAGGAGATGAGGAGATGGGTACGTGTAGGAGGAGATGAGGAGATGGGTACGTGTAGGAGGAGATGAGGAGATGGGTACGTGTAGGAGGAGATGAGGAGATGGGTACGTGTAGGAGGAGATGAGGAGATGGGTACGTGCAGGAGGAGATGAGGAGATGGGTACGTGTAGGAGGAGATGGGTACGTGTAGGAGGAGATGAGGAGATGGGTACGTGTAGGAGGAGATGAGATGGGTACGTGTAGGAGGAGATGAGGAGATGGGTACGTGTAGGAGGAGATGAGGAGATGGGTACGTGTAGGAGGAGATGAGATGGGTACGTGTAACTCGAGTACAAACATGTTTCATCTGTTCCTATTCAGATGAAGTTACATTGTTTCATAGTTTGCCATTGTGAGATTTGAACTCTTGATCTTGGGGTTACAAACCCAGTACCACGTGTAGGAGGAGATGGGTACGTGTAGGAGGAGATGAGATGGGTATGTGTAGGAGGAGGTGATGAGATGGGTATGTGTAGGAGGAGATGGGTACGTGTAGGAGGAGATGAGGAGATGGGTATGTGTAGGAGGAGATGAGGAGATGGGGTACGTGTAGGAGGAGATGAGGAGATGGGTACGTGTAGGAGGAGATGAGGAGATGGGTACGTGTAGGAGGAGATGAGGAGATGGGTACGTGTAGGAGGAGATGAGGAGATGGGTAAGTGCAGGAGGAGATGAGGAGATGGGTACGTGTAGGAGGAGATGGGTACGTGTAGGAGGAGATGAGGAGATGGGTACGTGTAGGAGGAGATGAGATGGGTACGTGTAGGAGGAGATGAGGAGATGGGTACGTGTAGGAGGAGATGAGGGAGATGGGTACGTGTAGGAGGAGATGAGATGGGTACGTGTAACTCGAGTACAAACATGTTTCCATCTGTTCCTATTCAGATGAAGTTACATTGTTTCATAGTTTGCCATTGTGAGATTTGAACTCTTGATCTTGGGGTTACAAACCCAGTACCACGTGTAGGAGGAGATGGGTACGTGTAGGAGGAGATGAGATGGGTATGTGTAGGAGGAGATGGGTACGTGTAGGAGGAGATGAGGAGATGGGCACGTGTAGGAGGAGATGAGGAAATGGGTATGTGTAGGAGGAGATGAGGAGATGGGTACGTGCAGGAGGAGATGAGGAGATGGGTACGTGTAGGAGGAGATGAGGAGATGGGTACGTGTAGGAGGAGATGAGGAGACGGGTACGTGGAGGAGATGAGGAGATGGGTACGTGTAGGAGGAGATGAGATGGGTGTGTGTAGGAGGAGATGAGGAGATAGGTACGTGGAGGAGGAGATTTTGAGACGGGTACGTGTGGGAGGAGAGAGGGGCGGGTTCCAGAGCCTGGAACAGACTCAGGCACTTGCTGAACTCAGGCTCACAATGATCGTGTACTTGCTGTTTCCAGGCTGCTGAGAATGTGCGGCTTTTCCTGGAGAATCGATTGGATCAGGGGTTGGTTGTGGATGCCTTTCCTGTCCGATCGATCTCGGTAAGTTCAGCTGTTCCTCTGTCTCCCTCCCTCCCCTCAGCCTTCCCCCTAACCTGCAACTGTTCCCCCCACTCCCCATCCACCCGCCAGCCCCCTCCTCCCCCTGTCCACTCGCCAGCCCCGTCCACCCGCCAGACCCCTCCTCCCCTTTTCCACCCGCCGGCCCCCTCCTCTCCCTGTCCACCCGCCAGACCCCTCCTCCCCCCTGTCAACTCGCCAGCCCCGTCCACCCGCCGGCCCCCTCCTCCCCTTATCCACCCACCAGACCTCTCCTTCCCTTGTCCACCCGCCAGACCCCTCCTCCCCTTATCCACCCACCAGACCCCTCCTCCCCTTATCCACCCACCAGACCCCCTTCCCTATCCACCCGCCAGACCCCCCCTCCCCTATCCACCCGCCAGACCCCCCCTCCCCTATCCACCCGCCAGACCCCCCCTCCCTATCCACCCGCCAGACCCCCCCTCCCCTATCCACCCGCCAGACCCCTCCTTCCCTTATCCACCCGCCAGACACCCCCTCCCCTATCCACCCACCAGACCCCCCCTCCCCCTTGTCCAACTGCCGGCCCCACTTCCCCTTATCCACCCACCAGACCCCTCCTCCCCTTGTCCAACTGCCGGCCCCCACCTCCCCTTATCCACCCACCAGACCCCTCCTCCCCGTGTCCACCCGCCAGACCCCTCCTCCCCTTATCCACCCGCCGGCCCCCTCCTCTCCCTGTCCACTCGCCAGAGCCCTCCTCCCCCTGCCCACTCACCTAACCCCTCCTCCCCCTGCCCACTCACCCAGCCCCTCCTCCCCCTGCCCCTCCTCCCCCTGCCCTCCTCCCCCTGCCCCTCCTCCCCCTGCCCCTCCCTCCCCCAGCCCCTCCTCCCCCAGCCCCTCCTCCCCCAGCCCCTCCAACCCCTGCCCACTCACCCAGCCCCTCCTCCCCAGCCCCTCCTCACCCTGCCCCTCCTCACCCAGCCCCTCCTCACCCAGCCCATCCTCCCCGGCCCACTCACCCAGCCCCTCCTCCCCAGACCCTCCTCCCCTGCCCACTCACCCAGCCCCTCCTCCCCCTGCCCCTCCTCCCTCTGCCCCTCCTCCCTCTGCCCCTCCTCCCCCTGCCCCTCCTCCCCCTGCCCCTCCTATCCCTGCCCCTCCTCCCCCTGCCCCTCCTCCCCCAGCCCCTCCTCCCCCAGCCCCTCCTCCTCCCTCCTCCTCCAGCCCCTCCGCCCCCCTGCCCACTCACCGTGCCCCTCCTCCCCCAGCCCCTCCTCCCCCGCCCCTCCTCCCCAGCCCCTCGTCCCCTGCCCACTCACCCAGGCCCACCTCCCCCTACCCTTCCTCCCCCTGCCCCTCCTCCCTCTGCCCCTCCTCCCTCTGCCCCTCCTCCCTCTGCCCCTCCTCCCCCTGCCCCTCCTATCCCTGCCCCTCCTATCCCTGCCCCTCCTCCCCCTGCCCCTCCTCCCCCAGCCCCTCCTCCCCCAGCCCCTCCTCCCCCAGCCCCTCCTCCCCCAGCTCCTCCTCACCCTGCCCACTCACCCAGCCCCTCCTCCCCCAGCCCCTCCTCCCCCAGCCCATTCCTCCCCCTGCCACTCCTCCCCCTGCCCCTCCTCCCCCTGCCCCTCCTCACCCTGCCCACTCACCCAGCCCCTCCTCCCCAGCCCACTCACCCAGCCCCTCCTCCCCCAGCCCCTCCTCCCCAGCCCCACCTCCCCTGCCCACTCACCAGCCCCTCCTGCCCCAGCCCCTCCTGCCCCAGCCCCTCCTGCCCCAGCCCCTCCTGCCCCAGCCCCTCCTCCCCAGCCCCTCCTCCCCCAGCCCCTCCTCCCCCAGCCCCTCCTCCCCAGCCCCTCCTCCCCAGCCCACTCACCCAGCCCCTCCTCCCCCAGCCCCTCCTCCCCAGCCCCACCTCCCCTGCCCACTCACCCAGCCCCTCCTGCCCCAGCCCCTCCTGCCCCAGCCCCTCCTGCCCCAGCCCCTCCTGCCCCAGCCCCTCCTCCCCAGCCCCTCCTCCCCAGCCCCTCCTCCCCAGCCCCTCCTCCCCAGCCCCTCCTCCCCAGCCCCTCCTCCCCTGCCCCTCCTCCCCCAGCCCCTCCTCCCCCTGCCCCTCCTCGCCTGCCCCTCCTGCCCCAGCCCCTCCTGCCCCAGCCCCTCCTGCCCCAGCCCCTCCTGCCCCAGCCCCTCCTCCTCCCCAGCCCCTCCTCCTCCCCAGCCCCTCCTCCTCCCCAGCCCCTCCTCCTCCCCAGCCCCTCCTCCTCCCCCAGCCCCTCCTCCCCAAGCCCCTCCTCCCGCTGCCCCTCCTCACCCTGCCCACTCACCCAGCCCCTCCTCCTCCTGCCCCTCCTCACCATGCCCGCTCACCCAGCGCCTCCTCCCCCTGCCCTTCCTCCCCTGCCCCTCCTCCTCCAGCCCCTCCTCATTCAGCCCCTCCTCCCCCTGCCCCTCACCCAGCCCCTGCTCCCCTGCCCCTCATCCCCCAGCCCCTCCTCCCCCAGCCCCTCCTCCCCCAGCCCCTCCTCCCCAGCCCCTCCTCCCCCAGCCCCTCCTCCCCTGCCCCTCCCCCTGCCCCTCCTCCCCCTGCCCCTCCTCCCCCTGCCCACTCACCCAGCCCCTCCTCACCCAGCCCCTCCTCACCCTGCCCCTCCTCCCCTGCCCCTCCTCCCCTGCCCACTCACCCAGCCCCTCCTCCCCAGCCCCTCCTCCCCAGCCCCTCCTCCCCCTGCCCACTCACCCTGCCCCTCCTCCCCCAGCCCCTCCACCGCCAGCCGCTCCACCGCCAGCCGCTCCTCCCCCAGCCATTTCCGCCCCCAGCCCCTCCTCCCCCAGCCCCTCCTCCCCCAGCCCCCTCACCCAACCCCTCCTCCCCCTGCACCTTCTCCCCCTGCCCTTCCTCCCCAGCCCCTCCTCTCCCTGCCCCTCCTCCCTCTGCCCCTCCTCCCTCTGCCCCTCCTCCTCCAGCCCCTCCTCCCCCAGCCCACTCCTCCTGCCCCAGCCCCCTCACCCAGCCCCTCCTCCCCCAGACCCTCCTCCCGCAGCCCCTCCTCCGCCAGCCCCTCCTCCGCCAGCCCCTCCTCTGCCAGCCCCTCCTCTGCCAGCCCCTCCTCTGCCAGCCCACTCCCCCAGCCCCTGCTCACCCAGCCCTCCGCACCCTGCCCACTCACCCAGCCCCTCCTGCCCCTGCCCCCTCACCCAGCCCCTCCTCCCCGTGCCCTCTCACCCAGCCCCTCCTCCGCTGCCCACTCACCCAGCCCCTCCTCCCCCTGCCCACTCACCCAGCCCCTCCTCCCCTGCCCCTCCTCCCCTGCCCCTCCTCCCCCTGCCCCCTCCCGCAGCCCCTCCTCCCCCAGCCCACTCACCCAGCCCCTGCTCACCCAGCCCCTCCACACCATGCCCACTCACCACGCCCCTCCTCTTCCTGCCCACTCACCCAGCCCCTCCTCCCCAGCCCCTCCTCACCCAGCCCCTCATCCCCCTGCCCGCTCACCCAGCCCCTCCTACCCAGCCCCTCCTCACCCAGCCCTTCCTCCCCCTGCCCACTCACCCAGCCCCTCCGCCCCAGCCCCTCCTCACCCAGCCCCTCCTCCCCTGCCCACTCACCCAGCCCCTCCTCCCCTGCCCCTCCCCCAGCCCCTCCTCTTCCTGCCCACTCCCCCAGCCCCTCCTCACCCTGCCCCTCCTACCCTTGCCCACTCACCCAGCCCCTCCTCTTCCTGCCCACTCACCCAGCCCCTCCTCTTCCTGCCCACTCCCCCAGCCCTTCCTCACCCAGCCCCTCCTACCCCTGCCCACTCAGCCAGCCCCTCCTCCCCCTGCCCACTCACCAGCCCCTCCTCCCCCTGCCCACTCACCCAGCCCCTCCTCCCCCTGCACACTCACCCAGCCCCTCCTCCCCCTGCCCACTCACCCAGCCCCTCCTCCCCTGCCCACTCACCCAGCCCCTCCTCCCTGCCCCTCCCCTGCCCCTCCCCCAGCCCCTCCTCTTCCTGCCCACTCACCCAGCCCCTCCTCCCCAGCCCCTCCTCACCCAGCCCCTCATCCCCCTGCCCGCTCACCCAACCCTCCTACCCAGCCCCTCCTCACCCAGCCCTTCCTCCCCCTGCCCACTCACCCAGCCCCTCCGCCCCAGCCCCTCCTCACCCAGCCCCTCCTCCCCTGCCCACTCACCCAGCCCCTCCTCCCCTGCCCCACCCCCAGCCCCTCCTCTTCCTGCCCACTCCCCCAGCCCCTCCTCACCCAGCCCCTGCTCCCCTGCCCCTCACCCAGCCCCTGCTCCCCTGCCCCTCCTCCCCCTGCCCCTCATCCGCCAGCCCTCCTCCCCCAGCCCCTCCTCCCCAGCCCCTCCTCCCCCAGCCCCTCCTCCCCCTGCCACTCCCCCTGCCCCTCCTCCCCCTGCCCCTCCTCCCCCTGCCCACTCACCCAGCCCCTCCTCACCCAGCCCCTCCTCACCCTGCCCCTCCTCCCCTGCCCCTCCTCCCCTGCCCACTCACCCAGCCCCTCCTCCCCAGCCCCTCCTCCCCAGCTCCTCCTTTCCAGCCCCTCCTCCCCCCTGCCCACTCACCCTGCCCCTCCTCCCCCAGCCCCTCCACCGCCAGCCGCTCCACCGCCAGCCGCTCCTCCCCCAGCCATTCCGCCCCCAGCTCCTCCTCCCCCAGCCCCTCCTCCCCCAGCCCCCTCACCCAACCCCTCCTCCCCCTGCCCCTTCTCCCCCTGCCCTTCCTCCCCAGCCCTTCCTCTCCCTGCCCCTCCTCTCCCTGCCCCTCCTCCCTCTGCCCCTCCTCCCTCTGCCCCTCCTCCTCCAGCCCCTCCTCCCCCAGCCCACTCCCCCAGCCCCTGCTCACCCAGGCCCTCCTGCCCCAGCCCCCTCACCCAGCCCCTCCTCCCCCAGACCCTCCTCCCGCAGCCCTCCTCCGCCAGCCCCTCCTCTGCCAGCCCACTCCCCCAGCCCCTGCTCACCCAGCCCCTCCTCCCCCAGCCCCTCCGCACCCTGCCCACTCACCCAGCCCCTCCTGCCCCTGCCCCCTCACCCAGCCCCTCCTCCCCGTGCCCTCTCACCCAGCCCCTCCTCCGCTGCCCACTCACCCAGCCCCTCCTCCCCCTGCCCACTCACCCAGCCCCTCCTCCCCTGCCCCTCCTCCCCTGCCCCTCCTCCCCCTGCCCCCTCCCGCAGCCCCTCCTCCCCCAGCCCACTCACCCAGCCCCTGCTCACCCAGCCCCTCCACACCATGCCCACTCACCACGCCCCTCCTCTTCCTGCCCACTCACCCAGCCCCTCCTCCCCAGCCCCTCCTCACCCAGCCCTCATCCCCCTGCCCGCTCACCCAGCCCCTCCTACCCAGCCCCTCCTCACCCAGCCCTTCCTCCCCCTGCCCACTCACCCAGCCCCTCCGCCCCAGCCCCTCCTCACCCAGCCCCTCCTCCCCTGCCCACTCACCCAGCCCCTCCTCCCCTGCCCCTCCCCCAGCCCCTCCTCTTCCTGCCCACTCCCCCAGCCCCTCCTCACCCAGCCCCTCCTACCCTTGCCCACTCACCCAGCCCCTCCTCTTCCTGCCCACTCACCCAGCCCCTCCTCTTCCTGCCCACTCCCCCAGCCCTTCCTCACCCAGCCCCTCCTACCCCTGCCCACTCAGCCAGCCCCTCCTCCCCCTGCCCACTCACCCAGCCCCCACCTCCCCCTACCTCTCCTCCCCCTGCCCCTCCTCCCTCTGCCCCTCCTCCCTCTGCCCCTCCTCCCCCTGCCCCTCCTATCCCTGCCCCTCCTCCCCCAGCCCCTCCTCCCCCAGCCCCTCCTCCCCCAGCTCCTCCTCCCCCTGCCCCTCCTCACCCTGCCCACTCACCCAGCCCCTCCTCCCCCAGCCCTCCTCCCCCAGCCCATTCCTCCCCCTGCCACTCCTCCCCCTGCCCCTCCTCCCCCTGCCCCTCCTCACCCTGCCCACTCACCCAGCCCCTCCTCCCCCAGCCCCTCCTCCCCAGCCCCACCTCCCCTGCCCACTCACCCAGCCCCTCCTGCCCCAGCCCCTCCTGCCCCAGCCCCTCCTGCCCCAGCCCCTCCTCCCCAGCCCCTCCTCCCCCAGCCCCTCCTCCCCCAGCCCCTCCTCCCCAGCCCCTCCTCCCCAGCCCCTCCTCCCCTGCCCCTCCTCCCCCAGTCCCTCCACCCCTGCCCCTCCTCGCCTGCCCCTCCTGCCCCAGCCCCTCCTGCCCCAGCCCCCTCCTGCCCCAGCCCCTCCTGCCCCAGCCCCTCCTGCCCCAGCCCCTCCTGCCCCAGCCCCTCCTCCTCCCCAGCCCCTCCTCCTCCCCAGCCCCTCCTCCCCAAGCCCCTCCTCCCCAGCCCTTCCTCCCGCTGCCCCTCCTCACCCTGCCCACTCACCCAGCCCCTCCTCCTCCTGCCCCTCCTCACCATGCCCACTCACCCAGCGCCTGCTCCCCCTGCCCTTCCTCCCCTGCCCCTCCTCCTCCAGCCCCTCCTCATTCAGCCCCTCCTCCCCCTGCCCCTCACCCAGCCCCTGCTCCCCTGCCCCTCCTCCCCCTGCCCCTCATCCCCCAGCCCCTCCTCCCCCAGCCCCTCCTCCCCCAGCCCCTCCTCCCCCAGCCCCTCCTCCCCCTGCCCCTCCCCCTGCCCCTCCTCCCCCTGCCCCTCCTCCCCCTGCCCCTCCTCCCCCTGCCCCTCCTCCCCCTGCCCCTCCTCCCCCTGCCCACTCACCCAGCCCCTCCTCACCCTGCCCCTCCTCCCCTGCCCCTCCTCCCCTGCCCACTCACCAGCCCCTCCTCCCCAGCCCCTCCTCCCCAGCCCCTCCTCCCCCTGCCCACTCACCCTGCCCCTCCTCCCCCAGCCCCTCCACCGCCAGCCGCTCCACCGCCAGCCGCTCCTCCCCAGCCATTCCGCCCCCAGCGCCTCCTCCCCCAGCCCCTCCTCCCCCAGCCCCCTCACCCAACCCCTCCTCCCCCTGCACCTTCTCCCCCTGCCCTTCCTCCCCAGCCCCTCCTCTCCCTGCCCCTCCTCCCTCTGCCCCTCCTCCCTCTGCCCCTCCTCCTCCAGCCCCTCCTCCCCCAGCCCACTCCTCCTGCCCCAGCCCCCTCACCCAGCCCCTCCTCCCCCAGACCCTCCTCCCGCAGCCCCTCCTCCGCCAGCCCCTCCTCCGCCAGCCCCTCCTCCGCCAGCCCCTCCTCTGCCAGCCCCTCCTCTGCCAGCCCACTCCCCCAGCCCCTGCTCACCCAGCCCCTCCGCACCCTGCCCACTCACCCAGCCCCTCCTGCCCCTGCCCCCTCACCCAGCCCCTCCTCCCCGTGCCCTCTCACCCAGCCCCTCCTCCGCTGCCCACTCACCCAGCCCCTCCTCCCCTGCCCACTCACCCAGCCCCTCCTCCCCTGCCCCTCCTCCCCTGCCCCTCCTCCCCCTGCCCCCTCCCGCAGCCCCTCCTCCCCCAGCCCACTCACCCAGCCCCTGCTCACACAGCCCCTCCACACCATGCCCACTCACCACGCCCCTCCTCTTCCTGCCCACTCACCCAGCCCCTCCTCCCCAGCCCCTCCTCACCCAGCCCCTCATCCCCCTGCCCGCTCACCCAGCCCCTCCTACCCAGCCCTTCCTCCCCCTGCCCACTCACCCAGCCCCTCCGCCCCAGCCCCTCCTCACCCAGCCCCTCCTCCCCTGCCCACTCACCCAGCCCCTCCTCCCCTGCCCCTCCCCAGCCCCTCCTCTTCCTGCCCACTCCCCCAGCCCCTCCTCACCCTGCCCCTCCTACCCTTGCCCACTCACCCAGCCCCTCCTCTTCCTGCCCACTCACCCAGCCCCTCCTCTTCCTGCCCACTCCCCCAACCCTTCCTCACCCAGCCCCTCCTACCCCTGCCCACTCAGCCAGCCCCTCCTCCCCCTGCCCACTCACCAGCCCCTCCTCCCCCTGCCCACTCACCCAGCCCCTCCTCCCCCTGCACACTCACCCAGCCCCTCCTCCCCCTGCCCACTCACCCAGCCCCTCCTCCCCTGCCCACTCAGCCAGCCCCTCCTCCCCTGCCCCTCCCCTGCCCCTCCCACAGCCCCTCCTCTTCCTGCCCACTCACCCAGCCCCTCCTCCCCAGCCCCTCCTCACCCAGCCCCTCATCCCCCTGCCCGCTCACCCAGCCCCTCCTCACCCAGCCCTTCCTCCCCCTGCCCACTCACCCAGCCCCTCCGCCCCAGCCCCTCCTCACCCAGCCCCTCCTCCCCTGCCCACTCACCCAGCCCCTCCTCCCCTGCCCCTCCCCCAGCCCCTCCTCTTCCTGCCCACTCCCCCAGCCCCTCCTCACCCTGCCCCTCCTACCCTTGCCCACTCACCCAGCCCCTCCTCTTCCTGCCCACTCACCCAGCCCCTCCTCTTCCTGCCCACTCCCCCAGCCCCTCCTCACCCAGCCCCTCCTCACCCAGCCCCTGCTCCCCTGCCCCTCACCCAGCCCCTGCTCCCCTGCCCCTCCTCCCCCTGCCCCTCCTCCCCCAGCCCCTCCTACCCCAGCCCCTCCTCCCCAGCCCCTCCTCCCCCAGCCCCTCCTCCCCCTGCCCCTCCCCCTGCCCCTCCTCCCCCTGCCCCTCCTCCCCCTGCCCCTCCTCCCCCTGCCCCTCCTCCCCCTGCCCCTCCTCACCCAGCCCCTCCTCACCCTGCCCCTCCTCCCCTGCCCCTCCTCCCCTGCCCACTCACCCAGCCCCTCCTCCCCAGCCCCTCCTCCCCAGCCCCTCCTCCCCCTGCCCACTCACCCTGCCCCTCCTCCCCCAGCCCCTCCACCGCCAGCCGCTCCACCGCCAGCCGCTCTTCCCCCAGCCATTCCGCCCCCAGCCCCTCCTCCCCCAGCCCCTCCTCCCCAGCCCCTCCTCCCCCAGCCCCCTCACCCAACCCCTCCTCCCCCTGCCCCTTCTCCCCCTGCCCCTTCTCCCCCTGCCCTTCCTCCCCAGCCCCTCCTCTCCCTGCCCCTCCTCCCTCTGCCCCTCCTCCCTCTGCCCCTCCTCCTCCAGCCCCTCCTCCCCCAGCCCACTCCCCCAGCCCCTGCTCACCCAGGCCCTCCTGCCCCAGCCCCCTCACCCAGCCCCTCCTCCCCCAGACCCTCCTCCCGCAGCCCCTCCTCCGCCAGCCCCTCCTCTGCCAGCCCCTCCTCTGCCAGCCCACTCCCCCAGCCCCTGCTCACCCAGCCCCTCCTCCCCCAGCCCCTCCGCACCCTGCCCACTCACCCAGCCCCTCCTGCCCCTGCCCCCTCACCCAGCCCCTCCTCCCCGTGCCCTCTCACCCAGCCCCTCCTCCGCTGCCCACTCACCCAGCCCCTCCTCCCCCTGCCCACTCACCCAGCCCCTCCTCCCCTGCCCCTCCTCCCCTGCCCCTCCTCCCCCTGCCCCCTCCCGCAGCCCCTCCTCCCCCAGCCCACTCACCCAGCCCCTGCTCACCCAGCCCCTCCACACCATGCCCACTCACCACGCCCCTCCTCTTCCTGCCCACCTCACCCAGCCCCTCCTCCCCAGCCCCTCCTCACCCAGCCACTCATCCCCCTGCCCGCTCACCCAGCCCCTCCTACCCAGCCCCTCCTCACCCAGCCCTTCCTCCCCCTGCCCACTCACCCAGCCCCTCCGCCCCAGCCCCTCCTCACCCAGCCCCTCCTCCCCTGCCCACTCACCCAGCCCCTCCTCCCCTGCCCCTCCCCCAGCCCCTCCTCTTCCTGCCCACTCCCCCAGCCCCTCCTCACCCTGCCCCTCCTACCCTTGCCCACTCACCCAGCCCCTCCTCTTCCTGCCCACTCACCCAGCCCCTCCTCTTCCTGCCCACTCCCCCAGCCCTTCCTCACCCAGCCCCTCCTACCCCTGCCCACTCACCAGCCCCTCCTCCCCCTGCCCACTCACCAGCCCCTCCTCCCCCTGCCCACTCACCTAGCCCCTCCTCCCCCTGCACACTCACCCAGCCCCTCCTCCCCCTGCCCACTCACCCAGCCCCTCCTCCCCTGCCCACTCACCCAGCCCCTCCTCCCCTGCCCCTCCCCTGCCCCTCCCCAGCCCCTCCTCTTCCTGCCCACTCACCCAGCCCCTCCTCCCCAGCCCCTCCTCACCCAGCCCCTCATCCCCCTGCCCGCTCACCCAGCCCCTCCTACCCAGCCCCTCCTCACCCAGCCCTTCCT